>JAFLJL010013393.1:0-33829 GCA_018398815.1 Conus ventricosus
AGGGGGGGAGGGGAGGGGGGAGGGGAGGAGAGAGAGGGGGGAGAGAGAAAAGGGGGGGGGGCCAAATTATTTTTTAAATTTTCCCCCTTCCTTTTCTTTTTTTTTTTTCCTTTTTAAACCTTTTCAACACTCCCCAAAAACTATGATTTTTAAATTTAAAGTAACGGGCCCCATAAAAAACGCAGCCGTAATTAACGAAGAGAGAGAGAAGAGAGAGAGAGAGAGAAAGAGAGAGAGAGAGAGGGGAGGAGAGAGGGGGAGAGAGGAGAAAATTTACAATTCCAATTTTTTACCCAAAAATATCAAAAGAAAAACCCCAAACTAAAAATTTTTTTTTTTTTTTTAATTAAAGACAATAAAATAATTTTGATCAACAGAAACCCCGGAAAACCTTTTTTTCCCCTTGCATTACAGTGCTCCAAGAAATCAAAGAAAAAAAGCATCCATAATTTAGTGAAATTTCACCAATAAAACCGGAAACCCCAGTTATTCATCATGAAAAATTTTTTAAAACCCATTAAAAAAAACGTTTAGAAACCATATTTTTCCTTTTATCAGGGATCTTTTTTTAAAAACATCAGGGGAAAAGGAAAGGGGCGTATCAGTTTACCATATCTCTAATTTTTAAAATTATTGGGTTTTAAAAACATCAGGGGAAAAGGAAAGGCGTATGGGTTTAAAGGGGGGCAGAATATGGGGAAAGGAAAAGGGTAACTGAAATTAAGAAAAAAAGCAAAAAACCAAAAAACTCAAAAAAATAAAAACGTGGGGGGAAAAAAAAAAAAAACCCAACAACAACCTAAAACAAAAGGGTCACGTACCCCAATTGTAACAAAACCCAGTTTCAATGCCAAGTTTGCTTGCTCGCCGTAAACAGCAGTTTTTTGAGAATTTTTGCCCCAGCAGAGGCTTTGTTCAGTCTCTTTCTGTACGCACCAGCCCTTGAATTTTTACAAAGTTTTAAAATTTATAATAACGATTTTTAAAGGTCCACTTCGTTACATAAAATCAGCCCCTCCCGGGCCAGGGTAAAGTTAAAACACACAACACCAAACACACACCCCCACAAACAAACACACCACACACACACCCCCACACACACCCCCCACACACACACCCAACACACCACAACCCCATGTGTAGGATGTGAAAAAAACATTTAAACATTTTAAAAAAAACAGGCAAGGCCCTAGTAGGGGAACATGGAGGGGCTGGGGGGGTACGAAGAATGGCCAATACCCGGTGATGTGAAGGGGGACAGGCCCGGGGGAAGGAAACCGGGGGGGTTTGGAGGGGGCAGGCAGGGGGGGGGGAGGGACAGTTTCATTAAAAACCATGGAGGGGGGGGAAAAGCACACTCGCGTGGCCCCCAAAGCGGAAGGTCATTTTTGGTTTGGGGCTGGGAAAAGGGTGACGGGGCCCGGCTTTTTGTCACGGGCCCGAAAAAAACATCGGGCCCGGCGGGATTTTGGGGGGGCTTGTGGAGGGGGGGGGTGAAAAAAGGGACAGATCTGTGTCAATATTTTTGGTGTTATCGGGGGCAGCAGAGCGAAGGTTTGGCCCCCCCCTTTGGGGTCCCTCTGTGAAAGCCCCAAGTGACGGGATGGTTTTAAAGGGGCTTCCGGGAAGGGGAGAAAAATGAAAGTCGTAAACGGGGGGAAAGGTTTTGGGGAAATTCTAAAGTGGGGGGGATGGGGGAGGGAGGAGAGGGGATCGGGGGACGTCGTGCGCTGTTGGAAACCCACGAGACATGTGGCGTGTGGGGGTGGGTAGGAGGGCCTGTCGTCTGGGGGGGAAGGGGTTTTGTGTCAAAACGTTCCCCCTCCCTTCCTGCGGGGTTTTTGTAGAGTGTGGTACAACCCCAAACCCTGGGGGCCCCGGGGGCGGGGGGGGGAAGGGGGCAAAATTTGGCTGATAAATTTTAAACCCCTTTTTGTTTAACAGGCCCCCTTTTAGGGGGTTTGGGTTGCTGGGGGGAAAGATGGTTTTTCCAGGGGGTGCCCCTTCCCGGGAAAATTTGCAAAGGGGCCGGGAAGGGGGGCTTTGGGGGAAGACTCGGTGGCACTGCAAAATGAGCTCTCGCCACTGCGCTTTTGATATTGACCAGCTGGCTGGGGATGCTAAAGTTTGGGCCCCAGTCACCCCCCCCCCCACAGGGGAAGGTAGCCTGCTCACGGTGTGGGGGGGGTGTTGTTTTGTAACCCACCGAGTCGGCGGGGGGGACCGTAAATTTTGGGTCGGCCACTAAAAACTGAGCATGGCCCCTGGATTTTAAATTATATTTTCAGAGTGCAGCCCATCAGCATATTGTAAGGTCTGCCCTATCAAGGGAAAACCCTTTTGAAAGGGGTTTGGCCGTGGGGGGGGGAACTTTGGGGGAAATAATTTTTCAGGGGGGGGGCTTCCTCTCAAAAACAGGGTTTTGGGAAATATGTGAGTTAGGGATTTTCTAAATTTGGGGGGGTGGGTTGTCCTGTGTCAGGGTTGAGTTGTTTTTGGGTAGGGCTGAAGGGGGGGGGGTGCATCCTGAAAGGCAGTGTGCAGTGGGAAGGGTGTGTGTGTTGTGTCTGGGGGGGATGGAGAGGTTGCTTTTTTTGGGGGTGGCTGAGGATTTTAAAAATGTGTTTTTCTTTAGATTTTTTTTTTGGTTTTAGGGTTTTTTGGCGAGGGATGACTTGCCTTTGTCAGATGAAAAAATTAGAAAATTTTGTGTAATAGAGCTTTCGGGGGGTTTATTAAAGGGTCTTCGGGTTTTCCCTGTAGTTTTGATCTGAGGGAGAGATTTCGTCACGCAGGGGCTGATTTATCCAAAGGAATTTTTCCCTTAGGCCCCCACAGTCTCTGACTACAGCTAAATCTGTGGGACTGTTGTCTTTCATTTTGGGTGTCAGTCCCTTTCACTGGGGGCCGTCAAAATTGCCCGGGTGCCCTTTTGAGGGTTGTAAATTGGGTTTTTTTGGGTCGGGTTGTCCACGGGTTTTGGGCTCAATGGGCCTTTTTCCCCCCTAGTGTTTGTCAAAGCCCCAGGGTTTGGGGGGGTTTGTCGTTTTCCCCTAGGGGTCAGTTTTCTGGTGTCGATGTGCTTTTTTTTCCCAAAAAAATTTGGTCAGTGTTATCTTTTAGGGTGACAATTTGTCGTCCCAGTAAAAGGGGGTTTGTAATGTTTGTAATGTTACTGTGTGAAATGTCATAAAAGGGGTAAAGGGGGGAGTTTGTTTGTCTTTTTCCCTTCCCAAGGATGGTGGGTTTCCAGGGCGAATGCCCTAAACGGTAGGGGGGGAAAGGTTAGCAAAGGGTGGTCGGGGGTTGTGGGATGGAAAAAGGGGAAACAAACACGGGCCCCGGGAAGAATTGCAGGGTTTGGAGACGGGGGAGAACAATCTTGCTATTTCCCCAAAAGGGGGGGGGCTCACATTTAGCCTTTTATTGGGTGCTGTTTTAGGAGGGGGGTGAGAGCTGCACAGGTTTTCTGCCGGTTTTCGTACACCGGGTAGCGACGGGGGAGCGGTGGGCGAAAACTGATCTACACACTGTAGTGCCCGGGGGAGGGGTGTGGGCTGATCTACACACTGTCCCGACAGGGAGTGGTGTGGGGGGACTGATCTACACACTGTAGTGCCGGGAGTGGGGTTAAAGACTGTTCAACCTGTACCGCCCAGGGATGGTGTGGAGACTGATCTACACACTGTAGGGACAGGGAGTGGTGGGAGACTGATCTAAAACACTGTAGCGACAGGGAGTGGTGCGGGGACTGATTCCCTCCCCTGTGGGCGACAGGGAGTTGGTGCGGGACTGATTTTACACATGCGCGACGGGGAAAATTGGTCGGAGCCCTGATTACACACTGTATTGACAGGGAGTGCTGCGGAGATTGACCCGGTCGGGGGTTTTTGGATGTGGTCCCGCGGCCCAGCGGTGTACAATGGCATGCAAAATTCGAACCCTCATTGACCCATTTTTGGGCGGCCCGCCGAAAAAGGGATTTTGGGGGTTGTGTAAAAAATGTGGATCTTGAGAAGTTTTTTGTTTGGGTGTGATCTGAGTCGTTTTTCAAGTGTTGCTGGAATAGGTCTGGTGGTACTAGTGCAGTTAGGGGGTAAACAAATTTTCCCGGGATAAAAACCCTCCGCCTTTTTCCGCCGTCTCCCCCGGATTTTTTCGCATCTCCCCGAAAGAAAAATTCCCCGCCGAAAAAATTATTCGAAGAATTTGCTCAAAACAAACCCAATTTGTCTGCACAGCAAATTTTTTCTCTTCGGTAATGTTTTTCAAACCGTATTTCTCTTTTTTTCCCTTTTCCATATCATTTATCATCTTTGGCGTCGTTCCAGTGAAGTTTGCCGCTGGAGAGTGCAAAAAAAACGAAAAAAAAAAAAAAAAGGGAAAAAAGAAATGGGGAAACCACTAGAAGACGAGTGCGCAGAAGGACGTGTGTGACCGCAGAGCCCGGGGAAAGGCAATAAGAAACATGACAAAGCCGGGTTTTTGAATTTTTTTTGCGAGCCTTCCCAAAAAACGGGGCTACTTTGGTAGTCGTGGCTTTGTGGCAGAGATCACATGAGGTCCCATCACCAAAGAAAATGGGGTTTTTTCCCCAAACACCATTCCGCATTTTTTCCCCAGCTCATTGGGTATGCAAAAATTTCTTTTTTTTAAATTTTCCCAAAGATAGTTTAAACCCCTACGCTGAGTATTTTCCCCGTAGGTCTTCAAAGAAAGGGAAAAAAAAACGTAAAAATTGAGAAAAGAAAATAAAAAAAAAAATTCCTCAAAAAAAATGATGTACAACAGTTTTGTTTTTACATTTTTTCCCCGGGAAATAATAAAAAGGGTTTTGTTTCCATTTTGTTGGGTTTTGGCAAAACACCCCTTATAAAACCCCTTTTTTCCACCCCCCCACCCCCCCACTACCTATATATTTCCCCAACTCCCCTCCTTCCCCCCCCAACCCCCCAACCCCTCCCCCCAAAAACCCCCAACCCCACACACTTCCCCCCCTCCCCCCCCCCCCCCGTCCCCACCTTCAACCAACACAAAAAAACCCCCCCCCCCCCACACACCCCACACAAAACAACCACCCCCCCCCCCCCCACCACACACAAAACCAACAAAAACAAAACACTTGTCAAAGGGGGGGGGGGGGGAAATGATTATTTTGTAAAGGGAAGGGGGGGGGGGGGGGGGGTTTTTTGTTGGGGACACCCATTTTTTTTTTTTATTTCATTTGTTTTTTTATGTTCTTTTTTTTTTTAGTGTTTCCTGCGAACGTTTTGGGCCCCAAAAAGTTCATTTTTTTTTGGGGAAATTTTTAAAGTTTTCTTTTTTAATTTGGGGTTTATTGAATTTCCAGCAGTCGTTTTCTCATCTGATTTACTTATTTTGATTTCCACTCTTTTTACTTTTAAAAGGCCCTTTTTCTTTAGGCCTAAAAGCACTGTTTGTCAAATTTTTAGCAGATTCTGGGTTTCATCATCCCTAAATTTTTTGTCTCAATTGACTTAGTTTTTTTTCCCACATCAGTCTCAGCTTCTTTGGTGTTGAAAGTGATCTATAAAATGATTTTTTGAAGCAAGAAAAATTTGATTTCTGGGGGTTTTTAAATCCCAATTTAATACAAAATTTTCTTCAGCTTGGGGGGCGCCCCCCCCTGCCCCCCGCGGGCTTTTTGCCCATGTACCCCACGGGGGGCCCAGGGGCCCCCAGACCCCCGCCAATCTCCTTTTTTTTTTAAAAAACTTTTTTTCACCCTAATGTTGTGAATTTTTTTGGTCTTTTGCGTAGTCAGTCCATGACTTTTTGTCCCTTTGGGTTTGAAAGCACAATATCTATAAAACCCAATGTTATTCCATTGGGGCATTGAGTGTGAAAGTGTGTCAAATGTTTTCTGTATGGGGCCCTATTGTGAGTGTTACGCTCGAAAAAAATTTTTCCCCAAGCCCCGGCCTCCTTTGTCCGGGGGTCATGGTTTGGGGGGGATGGACCCATGTTTAAACTGTACCCAGTTGCGGGGGCAGTTGGCTGAAGGGGAAACTAGGGCATGTGGCGGCTTGCTTTAAAAATCACGTACAGTGGGTACACAATCCCACAACCCACTGAATCGTTGAATCCCAACAAAATCACTCCCCAAAATGATTTTAAGAAGTTAGAAATGAAAGCAAACTGTCAAATCCCGCATTTTTCCCTTGTTTTGCCACTTTAAAACTTTAAATTTAACTTTTTTTGTAAACCAGGGGATTGTAAAATACGTCCACACTGTGGGAAAAACCGGAAGAGGGGAGAGGGGGAAGAGGAAGAGAGAGAGAGAGAGAGGAGAGAGGAGGAGAGACAAAACCCCGACGACAGACGACAGACAGACAGACGGACAGCCCAGACAAGAAAGCAGAACAGAGACAAAAACAGGAGAGACAGAACGGGAAAGGGGAATAAATGAAAATAAAACGGAAACCACTCAAGAAAAGATCATGTTAGGGGGGAGAGAGAAGAGAGAAGAGAAGAGGGGAGAGGGGGGAGAGAGAGAGAGAGAGAGAGAGAGAGAGAGAAAGAGATGATGATAATCTTTATTTCCAAGGGTAACAATAAGCAAACCCCTGTTTTTTTTTCATCCGGCCCTTGCCCCTTTTTAAGGGACAAAGTATGAAAAGAGAGAGAAAAAAGAGAAAATAGAGGGGAGAGAGAGAGAGGGGAGGGGAGAGAAGAGAGAGAGAGAAGAGAGAGACAGACAGACAGACAGACAGACAGAGAAACTCAGTCACAAACCCCAACCCAACAACAAAAAAAAACAACAACAAGGGAACGCCCGACGACGACAATGGCGACAAAAAAAAACAACAACAACAAAAACAAAGAAGCGTTTAAAAAAAACCCTGTCGACCAAAAAAAAATTTCCCGAAAGAAAAACCCCCACACTGGGAAAAGGGGACCCCTTTTCCCGTTTTTTTGGGACCCCGAGTTTTTCCCAACAGGAAAAGGGGGAAAAACAACTGGATGACGAGGGGTCAAAAGGGAAAAATTTCCCGGTCAACCTTGTCAGAAAAAAAAAGTATTGCCGGTAAAAAAAGGGGGTAAAACTTTTACTGTAAATTTTTTTTTATGTTTAAATTTTGCCCAAACTTTTTTCCCTTGATTGTATGTTGCCCCTTTTTGCTTTTGGGTTTGTTTTATAATTTTGTGTGGGTTTTATTTGTTGTTGTTTTTGTTGTTCTTTTCTTTTCCTAAAATACTGGTTTCAAAAAAAAACAGTGGGGCACCAGGGGCGCCATTTTTAAAAAGTAAATAAAAAAACATAAAACAGTGCGATCAGATTTTTGGGTTGGACCCCAAATTGCAAAAAGGGGGCCCGCATCGATATTCAATAAAATTTTCGGGGGAAGAAAAAAATAAAAAAAGGGGTCAATATCCACTCAAAATGTCGAATAAACCTTTTTTTTTAAATGATTTTTGCACCGGTGGCAATCTGATGGCACCCGGCAGGAGCCCCCACAGCCTACAGAACGGGGATAAAAAGAATGAAAGGGTGTCAATTTTTGATGCGGGTATGGTTAAAACATTGACCCCCACCCCCTGGTGCTATTTTATTCAATATTGTTTTCCTTGGAATATAATTACTTTAGCTTTTGGCCCTTTGGGAAAAAGGTGTAAGTTTAAAAAAAGCCCTTCCCCTTCTAAGGTTTCCATTCTAATTTCCTCATGTTTTTCCTAGTTTTCCCCCTTTTTTCCTCTGATGGGGTTCCCCTGTTACAAAACCGTGCGCTCTTTCTAAATTTTTTTAAAGGGTTTATAAATGCCCCTTTAGAGGAAAGGGGACCCCAAAACCCTGAAAACCAAAATTTTCCCGTATGGTTAACCAGTTTTTGTCCCAGCCCGCCCTTTAAAACCTTTTGGGGGGCATTCATTGATTTTTCCTGTATAAAAAAAGCTAAGATTTTTATTTGTTTTCCTTAAACAAAAAAAAAAATTTGAAATTTTTCCCTTTTTGGGGAAGGACTATCTATAACACCCCCTAAATTTTTTGGGCAGCATTATTTTTTCTTTAAAAATAGTATAAAGGATAGAATAATCTAATCTAATTGGTGACGTTTGTTCCCAAATACGCAACTTGGCATTTTTTGGGGATAAAATTTCCCATTTTCCAATTTTTTCCCCCCACTCTTGAAAAGCTTTTAGATCCGGGGAAAATGCGTGAAACATTCTTGCTTCTGTTTGTTTTAAAACCTAAACTGCATCTGCAAAAAGCCTTATAGTAGTTCCAGGAGAGAGTTTTCTACTTTATGCTTTTATATAAATTAAAAAAAAACAAGGGCCCCAGAACAGTTCCCTGGGGTACATGAAAAAGCCCTGGTTTACAAGGGGAGACGCCCCTTTCCACAACAACTTTCTGCGTTTCCCCAACGGGGGAATGTTTGGGCCCCTTTTTAGCAAAGAACCCCCCAATCCCCAAGGTGTTCAAATTTTAAAATTTTAAGCACCCGGCCCTCATGGTCAACCTTATAAAAAGGCTTTGGGAAAAAATCTAAAAAAATTTGGGCATCTATTTGCGCTGTTGTTAAGACGTTTTTAAAAATCATTGAGGTTTTTATAATTTGAGTCTCAAACCCTTCGGTCAAAAAACCATGCTGGGCGTTTTTTTAAGAAGTAAAATATTTGTCAAGAGGTCCATTTTTCTAAATATTTTAAATTTTTAAAGTAGTTTAGCTGATTTTGGATGTAAGAGATACGGGTCATAGTTCTCTGCTTTTGTTTTGTCCCCCCTTTTTGAAAAGGGAACAACCGCATCTCGCCCCCCTTATCAGGTATTACCCCCGGGTCGTGAAGTTTGGTAAAGTAATTGGTTTACCTCACTAAATTTTTTTGGGCACATAATTTAAGAGCTTCCCAGGAACGCCTTCGGGGACCGTAGCTTTGTTTTCTTTGGGATTTTGGTCAATAATTAAATACCCCTGCTTTGTTTATTTTTGATGTTTGGCATTTCGGGGAGTTTATAAACCTCCTTTAGTCAAAACGTTAAATTAAAGGTTTGGGATTTGAGAAAATGAAAAAAAACTGCTTTTTTAAAAAGGGTTTTCCCTTTTCCTTTCAGGGCCTGTATTGGGTTTATTCTGGTTTTTTTCTCAGGTTTGGAACCCCAATGTTTCCTGTCTCTTACCCTTATGTAAGACCTTAATTTCTTTTTTTGTTGATTACCTTCCGAAATCATCGAATTAACAAATTTGGAGTGAGAAAATCTACATTTTTGACACCTTTTTAATTGTTTATACAAACCAGTAATCTTTTGTTTTTAGGATGTATTTTCAATTTCTTAAAAAAACCGTTTTTCCCTTCCCAACAAAGTTTTTTTTTTGTAGAAATCCATGGCTGGTGGTTCTTGCTTGAAGTTATTTTAGTAGGTTTTGTAATCCATAAAAAATTCCCAAGTTAGTTTTTATACATTCCCAAAACCCCCCCGACATTATTTAAACATAGGGGGGCCCTCAAAAAAAGACGACTAAAAATCGGGAAAACCCCTGCGCGATTTTGGAAAAATTTGTTTGGGTTTTCCAGAGTCGGATGGTACGTTTAGGGGGTTTTTTCTTCAAAAAGGGTTGAAAGTTTGTCTAAAAATTTGGGTCATGATCCCCCGGGCCTGTTTTTAAATTTCCGATTGCCAAAAGGGCCCTGGAAAATTTGGTAAAAAAATAAACCCAAGGAATCCCTTAACCCCTTTTTGGGTGTTTCAACGATTGTACTAACCAAGGTCTTTGGGGGCCCCCCCAAAACCTAAAGTTTTAAAAAAATTTTTTTTTACGGGTTTTGATTCCCAAGTAGGGTCTTCCCCCAATCAAAAACTGGTAAGTTAAAGTTTTTTTTCCCATTTAATTTTTTCGTTATTCTACGGGAATTTTTATTGTTGTTTGTCTACCTGTTTTGTTTTTTTGTTGTTGTTTGTTTTGTTATTTTGTTGAACTGTTTTGTTGATTGTTGTGTGATTTTTTTCTTTGCATTACTGTTGTGTTTTGGCTGATTTGTTCATCGTTGATATTTTTTAATATTTTTTATTTTTTATTTTGGGCCCCTTTTTGCAAAAATTTGGGTTTTTAAATTTTTGTTTTGTCGAGGCATTTTTTAAAATTTTTTTGTTTTTGGTTTTGCGGGGATTTGCTACATTTATTTTTAAATTGTTGATTTACCCCGAAGCTTTTCCCTACATTTAGTTTTACTTATTGTTGTTTTGTAAAAGGCTTTTCCCTACTTTTTAGTTGTTTTGTTTTTTTTGTCGAGGCATTTGCTACATTTAGTTTTTTTGTTGTTTTGTCGGGGCATTTGCTTCATTTATTTTCCCCATGCTGTTACTGTTGTTTTTTGCACTGCTTTAGTGTTGTCACGGGCGTTGTCGTTTTTTTTTTTTTTGTTTGTTTGTTGTTGTTGTTTTTTGTTGTTGGGGTTTTGGGGGCCTTGGGGCAGTACAGGGGACATAAATAAGGTTTTCCCCGCAATAAATGAATTGTTTGTTTGGGGGGAAATTAAAACCCCCCCCCCTTTTCTCTCTCTCTCCCCCTCTCTCTCTTTTTCCCTCTCTCCCCTCTCTCCCCTCTCTCTCTCTCTCTTCTTTTGCTGATGATGTTGTTTTAGCTTCATACTGCCCCGGGGGTTTTTACAAAATTTCAAATTGATACCCCTCAAAAAAAATTTGCAAAAATTTAAGGTATGAAAGTTAATCTGGAAAAGCGAAAAAAATTGTATTCAAAAAGGGGGTTTTCTGTGACAAAAGAAAAAATGGAAATAGGGCGGGGAAACATATAAGGGTAGTCAAACAGTTAAAAATATTTAGGGCTACTTTTTTTACAACCAAGCTTTCACTAACGTATGCGGGGGAAGAGCGGGCCACTAAAGAAAAAATTAAAACAACTCAGCTCCTTAATGCCTTTGAAAATTGGGAGATTTTTTTTTAAAGAAATGTTTTTCTATAAGATGTATGACGTCATTTTTGCCCCCATTTTCCCAATATTTTTTGGGGGTCGGGGGCTCCCAACAGCTCGATGAACTAAGAACCCACATATTTTTCCCCTGAAAAAGGGTTATTTTGAACGTAAGTAAGAAAACCCCAAAAAACAAAAGGTTTGGGGGGAGACCTGGCCGATATCCAATGTATTTTTTAAAGCGGTAAAAAGGGTATTCGTTATTTGGCTAAGAGTTTGTAATCTGGCGAAAAAGGGAACTCCCCAAAAAAGGGCCTAAAATTTTTTAAACCCTTCAAAATTGGGAAAAAAAAAAACATGGGCTTTTTACGTGAGACAGTTATTTTTTTTTTAAACGGTTTTGGGGGATTTTTGGGGTTGAACAGGTGTTGGCAATATAAAACAATTTCACTCATATTTTTGGGACAGAGACTCGCGGGTCGTATACCAAATTTGGCATTAATAAACGGGAATCAGCAGAACGTTTTGAACTGTATTCTAGCTTTAAGATTTCCCTACGAACGGGAGAATTTTTTGGGTTTATAAATTTTCACGGTGTCAAAAAAGCAGGTATGTTAATTTTAGATTTAAATTTTCTCCAATAGGGTGCTTAAATGAGTTTACAGAAGGAAGTGGCCCAAAGGATTTTTTATGTCCGGTGTGAAAGGGAGCTATTGAAGACGATCCCCTTTGTGTTGTTTAAATGCAGTGTGATGAAATTTTTAGAGAAAATGTAAATGCTTATAAACGCTGAAGGAAGTGTGTCGTAATGTAATTTAGTGTGCCGATGAAGTGCCCTGTAAGACAAGTCCCACTTTTCTGTCCCTTTTTTTGAAGAAAAATTAAAGCTGATACAAAAAAGAACTGAAGAGGGGGTTTTGGTTATTTTTTGGGGAATGTGATTTTGAATGGACAAATTAAGCCTAAAAAATATTCCGTAAAAATAAAGTTAAGGGATGGTGCTCGAAAACCCTTTGGATTAATAATGATTGAGGTTTCTCATTTTTTAAACAGAACGAAGACTGATCGGGGAAAAGGTGGAAATTTATATCTTCTTCTTTTTCCCTTCCTAAAAAAAGGTTTATAAAAAAAACGATTTAGGTCACCAGCGGGGCATTTAAAGGAAAAATTTAAAATAACATAAAATATTTGCGACTCAAAATTTTGGGCCCCTTTGGAGCAAATTTGGCAACAAGGGGCCCGCACTCGATATTAAAGAAGTTAAAGCAAGGGCCCAAAATTTCGGGCCCCAAGTAACAGTAAAAATCTGGGGAAGAAAAAAATAGAAAATCGTCAATATCCCAATCTCAAACGTGTTAAATTTGTTTTTTTAAATGGGGTTTTGCATTTGTGGCAATCTTAAAGGCCCGGGCATTTGATTTCCCACAGCCGTCCGAACGGGGATAAAAAAAATGTAAGGGCTGCCCAATATTTGATGAGGGTAGGGTTTTATAACTTTTGCCCGAAAACTCCTGGTGCTACTTTTATTAATAATAGTTTTTTCCAATTCGAATACCCAATTATTTGTTCCCTTAAAAGCAATTTTTAATTTTGAAAAAAGCTCTTTTTCTTTCAAAAGGGTTTTCCCCTTTTAAAATTTCCTTTATGTTTTCCCTTGTTTCCCCTTTTTTCTCTGATGGGGGCCCCTTTTTAGGGAACCCGTGCGCTCTCTTCTGAATTTTTGGGGGGGGAACCCAATTCCTTTAGATGGTAATAAATCCCAAATAAAAGAAACCATTTTCCCAGTATGGTCTAACCAGTTTTTTGTAGCAGTGTTTTAAACCCTTTTTGGGGGGAGTCATTGATATCCTGTATAAGAAAGCAAAGGGTTTTTTTTGCTTTCTAATACAAAATTGGAAATTTGTTTTTTCCCTTTTTTTGAGACGACTATTATAATCACGCCTAAATATTTTGCCTTTTTTTTGGGGGGGTTGATTTTATTATGGATAAAATAATCTGTTTAAATTTGGTAGCGTTTGTTACATATACGCAAACTTGGCATTTTGGGGGTTGAAATTCCTTTCCCCCAAGTTTTTTTCCCCAACTCTTGAAAAGCTTTTAGTTTTTTTTTGTTTTGGGGTGTATCTTTCCCTTGTTTCGGATTGTTCTTTTAAACTAACTGCCCATTGCAAAAACCCCTTATTTAGTTAGGAGAGAGATTTCTACTTATGTAATTTATAAAAATTTAAGAAAAAAAAGGGCCCCCAGAAAGTTCCCGGGTTGTACCCCTTTACAAAAAGGGTTTACAAGGGGTTTGGACGACCCTTCCACAACAACTTTCTGCTTCCCCCAACGAGGAATGATCTACCCCCATTTTGGGCAAAAAACCCGCCAATGCTGATGTGTTTAAAATTTAAGCAGCACCCTCATGGTAAAACCCTTAAATCAAAGGCTTTAGAAAATTTAAAATAAAATTGCATCTATTTGGTCTGTTTTTTAAAAGACGTTAAAAAAATCATTGAGATTTTTTTAAAGTTTAGTCTCAAACCCCTTTTCGCTTCCCAAAAACCCCAGGGCTGGGCGTTTTTAAAAGAAGTAATTTTTGGGTCAAGAGGGGTCATTATGCTACTATATATTTGTGTTCAAGTATTTTTAGCTGAAAAGGGATGTAAGAGTTTACAGGTTATAGTTCTCTGCTTTTTTTTTGTAAACCCTTTTGAAAAAGGGGAACAATGCTGCATCTCCCCACCATAGGTATTACCCCCTTTGGCCCATTTGAACCGGGGAAAAGGTAGTTGGTATTTCACTAAAATTACATATCCTTTTTGTTTTAATTTTAAAGGGAATTTTCTTTTTGGGACCTGCCTTTTTGGGAAATTTTCCGTTTGTGCGGGAAAAAAACGAATTGTGTAATGGAAAAATCTTTTTTTGCTATCCCCTTAAAAATAAACATTTGTATATTTTTATTAAAAAAAAGTCAGTGCCCGGGTGTCAGTGTCTCTCTCTCTCTGATTCCAACCTAAACAGTACCTTTAAAATAAACCTGATGTTTGTGAGGGGCGTTACAAAAAAAGCAGTGGGAAAAGAAGGGGGGGGGGGGGGGGGGGGGGGGGGGGGAATTTAAAAAAATCTTCGGACTAAACACCCCTCCAGGGCGAAAGGGAGTTTGTGCTTTATATGTGACTGTAGACAAGAACCCCACTTGGCCCAATTTGGGACCCTAGTTTTTTCCCTTGTGACTGGTTTAATGTTTTCCCCGGTAAAAATTGCGACCGGGGAAGGCAATAAAAAATTTTATTTTGTAATTTTTTATTTCCTTCGGATTTTTTGGGTTGTTTTTAAACTTCTCGATGGAAAAAAAAAAAAAAGTATTGAATTTTATCTAAAAATTTGTTGTGAGCCCCAAATGGATAGAAGCAAGCAGAATTTTCGGGGGAAATTGGGCCAAAGGGGGGTGAAATCCCGGGACGAACTGGGAATTGTTAAAACCAAAAATTAAAGCAATACAAACTACTAGCATTAAACCAGTTTTTCATTAGAATGGGAAGGGCTTTGGAAACCCTCCCCTAACACGCCCTAAGGGCCAAAAGCAACCGAAAAATGTAAGTGGCGGGTCAATTTTTGATGCAGGTATACCAAAAACCTGCATAAAAATTTTGACAGCCATTACATTCTTTTTTCCCGTTCTGTAGGGGCTGTGGAACTCACTCCCCGGGGTGCCATCAAGATTCCCAACAGGTGAATCTCTTTAAAAAAAACGGTTTTGATTCGACATTTTTGGATCCAATTGACTTTTTTCTATTTTTATTTCCCCAAAATTTTTTTGGGAATATCAAAGTGCAAACCCCTTTTTTCCCAAAAGTTTGCTGGGGGCCCAAAACATTCGGAGTCGCACTGTTTTGTTATTTTATTCCCTTTTTAAATGGGCGCTGGTGACCTACCTTTTTTAGGAACCAGAATTTTAGGAAAAAAGAAAAGAAGAGAAATTTTTACAAAAAGTCAATGGGGGCAATTCTACTTCTGGGCAAATGTAACAATTGGAATCCCAAAAGGGGCAGTGTTTTGGGGGCCTGCCTCTTCGTTTTGTAGTCAACGATTCCCAATGGGGTTTAAAAAACCGTGCAGTTGTATGTGAGGGATCCCAAAGATTTTTGGACCGCTTGGGGTTCACTTAACTTAAAGGAAGATCTTGATAAGTTATTTGAATGGGCCAGGGGGCCAATTTAAAAAATCAGTAAACTAAATGCTTGTTTTTCCCACAGGGGAAAAGGGGCCATGATCATCATCATTTATACAAAAAAAACTATGGCAATAGGAAAGAGTTCCTCGGCAAAGAAAGATGCAAAAAGGGTTTTAGGGGTCCTATAGACTCGGGGTCTGCATTTTTTAAACATGCCCAAAACCAAGTAAATAAGCCCCCCCAGAATCCGGGGATTGATCCGAGATCCTCGTTTTCCTAGCCCCGGGGTCAATGCGACTTCTTTTAAACTGCTCTATTGGGGCCCAAAAGGGAATGTATGAAAACTGGGGTTAGACCCAAAATCTAGAAAAAGAAAAAAAATTTTTAATTAAAGGAATGCTCGCGGGGGGCCAAAAAGTATTTCCCGGGTTTGGGGTTTCATTTTGGGAGTATGAGGACAGACTAAAGGCTGTAAAATTTTACCCAGAATGAGACGGGGAGAATCAAGGAGAATTAATAGAGGTGTTTAATATTGTGTCCCGTCTTTTAAAGTTTTAAATTGGGAATTTTTCCCAACTTGCTCATATATGTGTGCCGTCTTTTAAATTTTTCATTGATTTTTTCCCTTTTGAAACACAAACTTGTTCATAGAAAAACAAAAAAAACAAAAAAAATCTATTTTCCATTCGGGGTTTTTTTAGCCTGGGTTTTAAAAATTTTAAGGAAACAAAATATTTTGGGGTAAACAAAAATGGTTTGTCAAAAATAACATGCATTTTGTATTTTTTAGGGCAGAAAAGGTAAATGTTTTTTGGTAGCTTTAAATTTTTAAAACCCTTTAGCGTCTATTAACGGGGGAACACTTTTTTTCTTTATTTTAAAACAAATTTAATAAATATTGTTTGTTTGATTTTACAAAAAATTTTTTTTCCCCTTATCCCTTAATTATCTGAATTACATAATAATTCATGCAGAGCAACCCCAAAACAAAACCCCACACACACAAAACACACCACACACCCCCACCCACCCCCCCCCCAACCACACACACACAAAACACAAAAACAAACACACACACACACCCCATCCCTTTAAAAATCAAACACACAACAACACAACACACACACACACACACCCCACACACACAAAACCAACACCCCCAACCATCATCACATGTAACTCAAACTTTTTATCTGGGGAATCGGGCAATTGTACAAAACGCACGACACACACACACACCCCAACACCCAAACACAACACCCACAACACCCACACCAAAACACCAACACACTCACCCCACCACACCCAACCAAACCACACCCCCCCACCCAAAACAAACAACACACATACAAAACACTTTACAACACAAAACACAACCAAAACACACCCCACATAGGGCCAAGTGACAAAAGGGTGGGCCAAAAAAAAAAGCCAAAAAAAAGGGGATTTTTCAAAATTTTTTTTATTAACGCAATTTTTGCCCAAAGGGAAAAATTAAATTTTTAAAGGGCTTTAAAAACATACAAAAAGGATAACTCATGACCGATTTCTGCAAAGGAAAAGTGATAAGGAAAATCATAACAACATCTGATGGTTTTTTTATGCGGGAAATTTTCAATTTTTTTCAATTTTTCCTATTTGAATGTTTTTAAATAAAAGCTTAATTTTTTTCAGGGGCCCTAAGACTGAAATTACAGCTAAATTTCTTTCCCAAAAAAAAAGGCATCTGTCATTTTAAAGATCAATTTTCAAAAGGGGTTTGGTTTATGTCCAACAAAAAAACCCGCGGACATATTGATTTGTTCTTTATTCTGTTTTTGGAAATAAGACAGAAAGGGGGCACCCTTGTTTATTTTTCTGTGTTGTTGGGGGTTGCATTTCATGTAAGAAACAAAGAATGGGCCCCACAAAAGCCTGTTCCCATGTTTTGGGGAAAATTTTTATCTGTCGTTTTTAATGTTGTTGCTTTGGAAACCCCAAGTTTTTTCCCAAAAAATTTAAAAATTTTTAACAAAGCTTAAAAAAAAATGGCCCTGTTTTTTTCTTTGAGTACAGTTCTTTTGGGTTATTGTTACATTTTACACATAAAGGGCCATAAAAACAAGCTAAATAAGTCACAAAAGATCATTTTAACCCCCTTAAAAAGAATCCCTCTGAAGTTTTTTGGCCCCACTGTTGGATCCCCAACAAAAATGCTCAAAGTGGGTGGCCGGGAAAATTTGATTATTGTCAAAAAAGAATTTGAAACAGTTTGGGCCGTAAAAAAAATAAAGTGGAAAATTTGGGCACCCTTCTCTCTCAATAAAATCCGAGCGCTTTCAAATCATAGAAAAAAACTTTTTGGTTTAAAACAACTTTAAATTTCAAGATGTAAACCCAAAAATTTTTTTTTTTTTCATATTGTGCACCAACTTTTTCTTCTTTTTTTGATTAAAAAAAGTAGGATGCGAAAAACCAAAAAAACACAAATTCTTTTTTCAAAAAATAAAACAAAATACTTTTAGGTAAATTTTTTTAAATTAAATGCATAAAAAAAAAAGGATCAAAAAAAAATGTTATGAAAAATCAAATTTTGGGATGTTCGGTGATTTCCAAAACCCCCCCTTTTAAAACCCCCCCATTTTAATTTTGGTTTAAAAACCATAATAATACTTATTTTTTTGTATATTTCCTTGGGGGGGGGGGGGGGGTGAAAAATTTTTCCCCCGTCTTCTCTTTTCCTAAAAAAATGGGTTTACTCAAAAAAAATAGGTTTAAACCCGCGCGCATGTTTAAAAAATAAAATAAAATTTAAATAAAAAGTGCGACTCAGACTGTTTGGGCCCTGGGGCAAATTTTTGGGAACCAAAGGGGGCGCAAATCGATATTCAAAAAGTTAAAAGCAATTTGGCCCAAAATTTAGGGCCCCGGGAAAAATAAAAAAAATTTTGGGGAAATTAAAAAAAAATCGTCAAAATGCAGATCTCAAAAAGGGCGTATCAATTTGGTTTTTTTTTAAAAGAGAAATGCATTTTTTGGGAATCTTGATGGGGAACCCCAGTGAGTTCCACAGCCTTACAGAACTTTGGATAAAAGAAAGTTTAAAAGGCTGTCAATATTTATGCAGGTATGGGATAACATTTACCGCCACTTTGGTTTCCGGGTTTTATTCAATATATTTTCCATTGGAATTAATTTTTTAGTTTGCCCGCCTTTTAAGATGTTAAGGGGTTTATAAAAGTTTTTCTTTTCTTTAAGGGTTTCCATTCAAATTTTCCCCATTTTTTTTCTTTCTAGAAATTCCCCTTTTTTTTCTGAAAGTGTTCCCTGTTACAAACTGTGGGTGCTCCTTTTGAATCTTTTTTGAGGTTTTCAATGTCCTTTTGTTGAAAGGGTCCCAAAATGAGCAACCCCCTTTTCCGTACTGGTTAACCAAAGTTTTGTACAGTGGGCTTCAACCTTTTTGGGGGGGTCAATTTTTTTTTTCCTTTAAAAAAAACTAAGATGGTTTTTTGCTTTCTTACATTACTAAATTTTTAATGTTTTTCCATTTGGGGACGACTATCTTTAAACACGTCTAAAAATTTGCCCGCATTTTTTTTTCTTTAAGAAAGTAATTTTGAAAGAATAAATTTTGATCTAGTTGGGGGTTTTTTTGTTACATATTTCGCAACACTTGGCATTTTGGGGATGAAATTCCATTTTCCAAAATTCTTTCCCACCCTTTTAAAGCGTTTAGATCTTCTTGTAGAATTTCGTGCAACATTCTTGCTTCTGATTTTTTCAAAATAAATAAGTGTCATCTGAAAAAAACCTTATAGTGTTCCGGAGGAAAATTTTTACTTATGTCATTTATATAAATGAAGAAAAAAACCCAAAGGGCCCCCAAAAAGTTCCCTGTGGTACAACCCGGGAAAAACGGGGTTTTCAATGGGAGCCCTTCCAAAACAATTTTTTGCGTTTTCCCCAAAGGAGGGAAAGGGTCTAGCCAAATTTTTGCAAAGACACGCCCAAAGGATGTGTTCTAATTTTTAAGGGAGCGGGCCCCCATGGTTTAACCCCATCCAAAAAGGGTTTTGAAAATTAAATTAAAAATTGCATCTATTTGCTGTCGTTGTTTTAAAACAGTTATTAAAAACATTTAAGTTGTTATAAGTTGAGTTCACATTTCCCTTGTTTTTAAAAAAAGTGGGGTTATTTAAGAAGTCAAATTTGTCAGATGGGCCATTTTGCACTATATATTAAAGTGTTTTAAGGGGGGGGGATTTTGGGTGTAAGAGATAAAGGTCTATATTCTTGCTTTTTTTTTGTCACCCTTTTTTTAATAACGGGAAAAAATGCGGAAACTCGCCACTCATCAGGTTTTTATTCCCCGGCAGTGAAGCTTGGTAAAGGGAGTTGGAAAACCCCCCTTATTGGGGAACCAAATTTTTTAAAAAACTTGCCGGAAAAGCCCCAGGACCCTAGCTTTGGGTTTTCCCTTGATGTTGGTCATTTAAATTAAATACTCCTTTCTTTTTTTTTCTTTGAAGGGGTTTTTATTTCAGGGGGTTTACATCACCTTTAAATCTAACGTTAATTTTAAAAGGGTTGGGGGTTTGGGGGGAAAACCAAAAAACTGTTGTTTTGTAAATTTTTGATGGATGAGAGGGGGAAAAAAACAAAAAAAAACCCAAATGATCCCTTTTTTGGAAAAAAAGGGGCCCAAAAAAAAAGGAAAGGGGAGAGGGGGGGAGGGGGGGGGGGGGGGAGGGGGGGGTTGGGGGATACATGGAGGGGGTGGGAGGGAAAGGGGGGGGGGGGAATTGGTTTTCTGGGCTTACTCCTCCCCATTTTTTCAAAAAGCATTAGGAAAAAAGCCAAAAATGTGCCCCTTTCAATTCTTCAAAATTAAAAATGTAATTTCAATTAAATAAACTTAAACAATTTTTTAAAAAGGTTCCGGAAAGGTCCCTTACGACTGAATACTAGTGATAAAGTCTTCCAAATATGAGAGTAAAAAACTTTTCCAATAATCCCAGAAATTTTTACTAATTATGATCTGAACTTTAGTTTTGTCATGTATTTAAAAAAAAAAAGCAAAATAGAAAAATTTTTTGGGTGTTTTTGCCCCGTTTTTCGTATAATTGATACATTGATTAACTTTAAAATCCGGGCGGTCCCTTTTTCGGAAATGTAAAACGATGGCCTAAAAATGTGTCCCCGCACAAACAAAGCCCCAAAGTTGAGGGAAATCCCGTTTTTAAATTTCCCCCTCTTTCTTTTTTTTTCACTTAGAATTTTTTAATTTATTTTCGAAACACATTTGAAGAAAAGCTGAAACCCTTTTTTCTATCCCTTTTTTTGGGGACGGTCCCTTAGGGGGGATTTTTGACGTCTTTCGATTTTTGAGGCGTAATGATTGTGGGGCAAACAACTTTTCCCCAACCCATTTTTCTTGAAGGGGGCCTTCTTGACGAAAGCTAGTGTTTTTAAAATTTTTGCCCTTTGGGGGGGTATTTAAAGCACGGCATTGGGTTTGTAAGTTCTTTTTTTATTTAAAATTTCGAGAAAAAAATAAAGGTCGTTATTTTTTTGGTCCTTCTTTATTAAACCCCTGGGTTTCGCGCTGTTTTTCTGCCACTGAATCGAAATTTTTTTCGGAAAAAACCCTTTCCCCCATTTTGGTTTGTGTTGGGCCAGTGCGAGTTAAAGGGAAACGGAACCCAACCCAAAAACCCGAAATTTTAAAAGATCGAGATTTTTTTCTCCCCACCCCGATTTTAAACATACGCGTTACGCTTCAACGGATTTTTTTTTCCCCTTGACAGCAAACGAAAAAATCCAAAAAAAAAACCCTTTTTTGATTTTAACATGTTCGCCCTTGATTTTTTTCCATCCTTTTTTTTATAATTTTTGGGATTTGGGATGCAAAATTTTGATATGTATCCAGCTTCGACACCCAAACCCCATCCTCGTCCCCCCATCTTTTAACGGGGAAAATTTTAAACTAAGAAAAAACGTCCCAAATTGGGGGATTTTTTAAAAGAAAAGGCAGACACCCAAAAAATCACCAGTTAAAGTTTTGTATCTCTTTTAAAGGGATTATAAAAAATCAAGCAAAAAATGAAAAGCATTGGGATTTTTTTAATTTTTATTTGGTTGCGATAATTAACCCCAAGGGGGTCGGACGATACCCTTTTTTCCAATCCCTATGCCCCCCAACCCCCTCCGGGGGGTTGCGGGCCTTTCGTGGGCGGGGGGCTTTTGGGGTCCCGGGGGGATCCCTTGGCTTTCTGGGGGGGAAACAATACTTGGGAGAAGGGGTTTTTTTTACACGTGGTTTGGCCCGAGAGGTGAAGAGCTGTATGGCCTAAGGGGTTTAAAGTGGTAAGGGGGTTGATGCCCCCGGTAGGGCTTTATGAAATAGGCTAAGGGTGAGGATCCGATAAGGGGTAAAAGCCCCCTTTTTCCTTTTTTGGGGGGTTTCCCCGTTTGGGCCCCCTTTTTTTTTTTCGTCTCCCCTTCCAAATTTCTTTTCCACACTCCCTTTTTTCTCTGTGGTTCCTTAAGATCCGCCCCGTTTGCCGTGGGGGTTTCGACCTGTGTTCCCGGGGGGGAAGATCCCGGTGTTTTAGAGGGCCAGCGCTCTCAACCCCAAAACACTTTGGCTCGGGGCCTCTTAGACAGGGAAATACCTTTGGCCCCCCCGGTTTACAAAAAAGGGTCCCCCTTTTTTTTGGGTGGGTCAAGACAGGGCCAAATTTCCCCGCTGGCCATGGGGAACCCCGCAGTGGAGCTCTCTGTCCCCCCAGTTGAGATGATCAGGGGGGGTAGGGTTAGTTTTTTCCCTTTTGTTTGTCGTTATTTCCCGAAGTGGGAAGGGGGGCAAGCTTTTGGTTTTTGGGCCCGGCCCCCCCGGTTTTTAACCCAAAGGGGGGTGGGTAAGGGTGGGGTGAAATACAAGAATTTAAAATGGCCTTTCAAAAAAACCCCCCCAAAAGGAAAAAGGGGAAGGAGCAACCCCCCTTTCAGGGGAACGTTATTCCCGCCCGCGATTTGACCGGGGGTACGACAGAGGGAAAAGGGTTTTTGGGCTTCCCGGCTCGGGTGGAAGGGGGGGCAGGAAAACCCCTTTCAGCTCTGGCCCCCTTTCTATCCAAAAGGGCTTTTAAGGGTTAGCAGGGGGACCCTCAGTGTCAAAAGGGTTTAGAAAAAGTTCGTTTTAGTTCAATGTCAATCAAGGGAAAAAAATTGAACACGTTTAAGGTAAAAAAATTAGTGGATAGGGGGACAGGGTGGGGTCCCCCTAAACCGTTTAAATTTTCCAAAAGGGGTGTTCGCTGCAGGATCTAAAGGGTGTCTCAGAGGCAGAAAAAAAAAGGAAATGGGTCCCAGGGGGGACGGAGGGTTTCGCAGGGTGACAGTCAAGAAAGGTGCAAGAGAGTGGCCACCAAACCCTCTTTTTTGACCTTCTGCAACCCGGTTTCTTCCCCCGGGCAAACAAGTTGGCTACTTAAAAGTCCGTGTTCATTTAAATTTTCCTCCCCCCTTTAGATGCTTCCTGTGCCGAGGTTTAGAAATGTCAGAGACCGTGTTCTTGGGGAGGAGGTGTGCGGGGGTTTTTTCTGCAAGGGAACCCCTGATGGGCCGGCAAAGATCCGGCAATTGTGTAACTTCGGTGGCGAACCCTCCCTCCTTTACGAAACTGCCCCCTTTTTATTCAGGGTTTCCCCAATCCAAGTATAAAAACTGAAAAAAAAAAATCTCCTTTTTTTAGGCCCCCCAAAAAGGTTGGGGGGGCCGTCAGGGGCGGCCCCCAGCATCTTATATGTTCGGCGGGGGGAAAAAGTTTTTTCCCTTTGGTCCGTTGCTGCCGATGATGGAAATTTTTCTTTTCTAAAACACTGAAGGAAAGGGTCTGAGCTTGGGGGAAGCAGGTCCCCCACCTTTCCCCAAACCCAAAAAGGGGAATTTTCCCCCGGTGGAGGAAAAAAAACCGCCAGCAGTCAAAAAAAGTGCTTTTGGGGAATTTAAAAAAAAACCCGCCCCCCCTACCCCGAATCCTCTGTTCCCCGTGCCCTGCGGGGAAGGGAGTTTAACCCAAAAGGGTGGAGATGGTGGAGAAAGAGGAAGAAAACCCCCACCGTTTCCCCAAAACCCGACCTTTTTCAAACCCTTTTTTTCCCAAAGGCTGCACAGGTCTGAAAAACACGTCCCCTGAACCCACAAAAAATTCACTCCATTGCCAAACGGACTTTAAAAGGAATGACCTTTATTTTTCTCCTTTTCCCCCTTGGGGCCCCCCTGGATAGTAAAAAATTCCCCTTAGAATATCCGGGTCTAAATTTCCCAAATTTGAGGAGTGCAGGGTTCTTTTGTCCAATCTCTAAAAATTCGTCGTTTGGCCCCCTTCCGGAAACTCAAATTTTAAAGCAGAAGGGCCCCCACTCTTTCTTCTTTTAAAATTTTTCAAAACCCGCACAACCATCTACTTAGGACCCCGTCAGGCGGTGTTGCCCTTCTCATACACAAAATTGCTTTTTATCCCCTTTGCTCTGTTACCCCCCTTAAAGGGGGTAGCTGCAAGTTTAAACCCCCACAAGACGGGGACAATCTGTTTTTCTTTTTCTCCCACCTTTTGCCCGGGTTTTCGTCAGGACCTTGTCTCCTGATAGGAGAACTTCCTCGACCCTTTTTTTCTGTTGGGGGACTTTAACGGTCACAATCCCCTTTTGGGGGGTGCCGGTAAATTTACCCCAAGGGCTTCTGGGTTGAGGATGGGCCCCTTTTAGACTTTGGAATTTTTGTTGTTTTGAAAAAGAAAGGAAACTGCAAAATTACCTCCCCTTTCCACAGGTTCAATTTTCGGTTTTTAGATTTGTCGGGTCTGTGACCCCTCGCTGGGGCCTGGACTATTAGTGGTCTTCCAAAGACGTTTTGCACGGGAAATTACCAAATTTTCCCCTTTTTTTTACAGCCCCAAAAAACTGAAACCCCCCTCTGCTCTCAACCCTCTCAAATTTTAAGAAAAACAAACTGGGGGTCTATTTGCAGCCCCATTTCTAAAAAAATTCCAGGCATGATTTCTTTTTCCCGAGTCCGGACCCGCAAAAATCACTGACTACCACTGTTTATCAAGTTTTCTAAAGGGTTGTATTTCAGTGTCTTCCGGTAAACTTCAAAAGCCAAAAAAAAACCTGGTTTTTATTAATGCCCAAAAATTTCCAAAATTAGAAAAAAGGGGTCCCGGTAGGTGTCCAAAGACCTTTTGGGTCCAACCTTTGAGCCCCTCAGGGAAAAACCGGGCTAAGTCAAGACACACTTTTAAAATCAGTAAAAGTCGGTCCCGGAAAGCTTTGCTCCCGGCTGCCCTGAAAAACTTCCAAAAAAAAAGTTTTGGAAAAACATTAAGAAAATAAAGGGAAGAACCCCCTGTCCACTGTGAACCATCTTTAAGTTTTCGGGGCCTTTAATAACAAGAAGAAAGCATTGCTAATCTGCTTGTTTAAATTTAAAAAATTCCTCCTTTCTAACAATTTAGCCACTTTTTTCAAAAACAAAAACCCTTTTAAAAAAAAAATCACCCTGAAAATTTTGTCCCACAACATGGAAGACTTAATCTTATTTTACGTTTAAAAAAGCTGAATCTGCCCCTTTCTTTCTTGCGCGATTTTCCCCTCCAGGTATAGATGAAATCCATTAAGCGGGGAAATTTTTCCCCAGAAGGTTTTAACATACTGCAAAAAGGTTACAAACCCTGTTGGCTACAGGTTTTTTTCCTCCCTCTTGGGGGAAAAGCCCCTCATTTTTCCCCAATTTTCCCCAACCCGGAAAAAATCTTTTTAAACCCTTTAAATTTTCCCTTTCCCCTAGCTTTTTACCAGCTGTGTCTGTAAATTAATTGGGGAAAATTGGGCAATGCTAGACTCAAATTTGGGAAAATGAAACCGATGGCCCTTTTTGGGGAAAGGGAAAAGTTTGGTTTTCCCCAAACATCGGGGGTACAGTTTACCATTTGATTTGTCCCGGGGAAAATACCCCTTTGGAAAATCCTTTTTGAACAGACAGCATGCAGTGGCAAATTTTTTTCCACTTGGAGAAGGCCCTTTAACCCCCTGGGGAAATCGGGGATACTTATGATCTACGATTGGGGGTTTTTTTGGGGGGCTCCCCTTTTTTTTTCAAATTTTTTTTGGAAAACGACTTTTTCCCGGTCCGGTTTTGGGAACCCCTTTTCTTTGTTGTCCAAAGGCCGGATTGGGGGTTCCAAAAGGGGCATATGTTTTCCGCCTCTTTAGTAAATTTAAAAACAAAACATTGTTTAATCGTTCAGCAGGGGTCCCGAAGCCTTGTTTGTGGGGGATTTTTTGCTGTCTACGGGAACTGGAAACCTGTACCCCCAGTTCCAGCGCAGGCTCCAGCTTTTCGTAGATAAAAAACCCTCGGTGGGCGGATGGGAAAACCCGGGTTTTACTTTTTCTCCAACAAGACGCCGTGGATTCACTTCCCTTTAACCGGGGGGGGTTATTTCCAGATCCCGAACTTCAAATAGGGAAAAAATTTCCCCTTCCAGCGGGTTTAAAGAGGCCAAAAATTTTGGGAGTCATTTTTGGGCCAGAAAAGGGAAATTTTTCAGACATCAACCCTCAAAAATGTTGCCCAAAAACCCGAAAATTTTTTGCGGGTCCCTACGGGACACCCAAATGGGGGGTTTATAAGAAACTTTGCTGCACCCCTACAGAGCCCTGGGGCCGTTCCAAATGGAAAATACGGTTTGTGCTGTGTACGGTCCGCAAAATGTTTACCTCAAAAATCTTTGGGCCCTATCCACCCCTCAAGGGCTTCGGTTTTTTGTCTTGGGGCGTTCCCCACCCCCCAGTGTACAGCCCGTAGCAAGGGAGGGAACCTTTTATTTTCCCAACCCCAGGGGTGAAACGTCTTTTAATTTTTTAATCCGATTTTTTCTCGGCCCGAAAAAAAACCCGCCCATGATGTGTCTTTGACCCCCCGTTCCAAAGTAAGTTTGAAAACAACTCTAAAAAAGTTTTTCCGCCCTTTGGTCTTTGTATGCAGCCCCACGTGCGGAATGCAGGGGGGTAGAACCCAGGGGTTGTGGGCCGATTTTTCCAAATTTCCGGTCAACCTCCCTGGACCTTTTTCCCCCAACCCGAGATTCGTTTTGATCTTTAGGGTTTTCGCAAAGATTTACCAAAGGGTCTGGCGCAACTTTGTTGCTGAGCCTGTTCCAAATTTTCCCCTCCTATAAAAATTTTTTCCCGACGGTTCCAAGTCTGAAAGATGGGGGCCCGGGGCACCCACGCCCCGGGGGTCCCTTTTCAGTTTTTTGGGAATATATACATTCAATGCTTTGTTTTTATTCTGTGAATTTTGCTCTTGTTTTGGCTTTTTAAAATAAACTCACATTATACCCTCCGGGGGTTTCAACCTTGCCCTGGTCGGAGGGTTTCGTGGTTCTGTGATCTTGTAAAGGGTTTGCCCGACGGGGGGATCAAAAAATCAGTAGTGGTTAGTTGTTTTTGAACCCCTGCTAGGGCCGGGAAACCCAAATTGCTGACTGGCCAAAACCCTTACGTGGTAGGAAAATGATGCCCCTGGGGAGGGTTCCCATTTCAGAAAAATTAGGATGAGGGCCCCGAAAAAATAGTAACCCACCTTTTTCCCATTCTTTCCCCTTTTGCCTTTTTTTAAGGATCTTTTTTTTTTCCTCGTTCCCCCCCTTCAAGCCCTTTTGGTTCCCCACTCCTTTTTTCTCTGTGGTTTTCCCTTGGGGCCCCCCGTGTTTTTCCGTGCGGTGCGTCCTTGATGGGGGGGAAAAAGGATCCCCCAGGTTTAGCCACTGATTTTGACTGCGGTTCCTTTAAGTCAAACAAACCCCTTTGGGCCGGACTTCCTCTGACAAAGGGGGTTGAAGTGGGGCCCCTTCGATCCAAGGGGCTGGTTTGCTTGCTCCCCCACTCAAAGGGTGAAAAGGGGGCGGCTTGGGTCCCAAAAGGGTTTTTGGGGGCTTCGTGGAAGGGGCGCTTTCAACTGTGTATATTTTCTTTTGGAAAACCTGGTGCCCTGTTAAAACTGGGATTCCTTATAAAAAAGGGGAACCCCCTTGTTTGGGGGTCGGTGGTGGGTTTTGGGAAAACAAGGGGGGAAAGAATTTTTTTAAAGAATACAAAAGGCAACTAAAAAAAAAAAAAAAATACGGCCCAGATTCGGAACGGAACAGATACGGCCTGAACGTGAACAAAAAACCCTTAGGTTCTGGCCCGTTGGTGATTGTTGAGGGACGGAAAGAAGATAGACCCTGTGGGCCTGACCCTTTTTCGATCGCGAAAGGAATCAATGGTCTCAGCGGCAAACCAAAGAGTGTCCCAAAAAAACTGAAAGGAAAAAAGGGGCACTTCTGGGTTTAGTGCCCTTTTCCCAAGGGGTTTTTCCCCTTTAAAATTTTAAGTCAAAGGACGTTTTTTTTTCGGAAAAATCAGGGTGTCTCCGCACAAAACTTTTAACTCTTTCCCGGGGAAATAATTTCCCGGGGCAGAGATTTTTAGAGGGTGTGGAGGCAGAAATAAGCGGAAAATGCATCGCAAGAGTGACCCCCGTTTATCTTTTGCTTTTACGCAAAAAAGGGAATGGGCAAAATTCCCCAAATGACACCCCCCCTTCTTGACCTTTTTGGGTTACCCCTCCCACCGGAGTCATCACGGTGGGGTGCCGAAGTCTCATTTTCGGGTCTACCCCCGCCCCTCTAAAGTGTTTTAAGTGCCCGAGGTTCGGCCCTGTTAGAGACCGATGCCGGAAGAAGAGGGGGTTTTTTGGGAAACCCGTGCAGCCAGTCCCACCAGGGTGTTTTGTGACAGTCCCCCCACTCTGTGCCAACTGTTGGAGGCAAGCACCCCTCGTCATCAAAGATTTTCCCAAACCCCCTTTTAAGGGAAAAGGGAAATTTTAGAGAATAAAGACTTTAACAGGAAACCCCTTTTTGAGGCCCAAAAATTGTAATGAAAAGTAAACCGGGTGGGTTTCTTTTCGTTGCAGCCCCAAACGGAAGGGCCAAAGACAGTCAGCAACGGGGTGCAAAGGTCGAAACCCCCGTTTGCTGAAGAGAGCCAGGAAAGTTTTGTAGCCTCAGGCAGAAATACTGCACGCGACCCACTCCAGAGTCATTTGCCTTCAGATACGCCGGTCTTCAAAACCAACCCCCTGCCCCCCAAAAAATTTGGGGGGGAAAAAGATCAACACCCTTCGGGGGGGGCAAAAAAGTTTAAGTTATTGAACAAAAAGACAAGCCCCCCCCTCAAAATCCTCCAAAAGGGGACCCCCGCAGCTGTCAACAAGGGGGGGTGGTGGTTTTTGGAATTTTAAAACAAAATCGCCCCTAAAAAAGAAGACCTAATATTTTAACAGATCAGAGAAAAAAATGGATAAAAAACACCAAAAAAAATTTGCAGTCTCCCCAATTAGGAGTGTTGGGCATGGAATGAAAGGAACTTGCTGGGAAAAATTACAAAAATTTATTCGTCCCCGGGACCCTGGATAGTAAAATAATCCCCCTTGGAATTTTCCTGGTAAATTTAAAATTTTTAGGGGCTGCAGCTTTGCAAACTTGAAACCTTCCGCCCGGGGGCTTCAGGAAAAAACAAATTTTAAAGCCAGAAGACCTCACTTTTTTTGGCTTTAAGGTTTTAAATTCCCAAAACCTCCAAACCCTCCCCGGGGGTTTCCCGGGGTGTTTCCCTTTTTTACATAAAACTTTGCTGTTTAAATCCTGGGCGCTTGACCCACCTTCCCCTTGGCTGGCTGCGAGAGTTTATTCCAAAAGACTGCAACCCCCCTTTCTCACTGTATCTTACCCTTTTTTGGTTTGTCGTCGGGGGCCTTTTCCCGTCTGATCGGGGGAATTCCCCGATTTTTTGCTGTTTTGGGGTTACTTTAAAAAAGGTCCCAATTCTTTGGGGTAGTGTCCCGTTTTACAACCAGAGGTCTGCTTTTTTGAGGAGTCCCCCTGAATTTGAATTTTTGTTGGTTTTGAACGATGGGGGGTCCAAAATTTCCTCCCCTCTTACAGGTTTTACTTTGTGTTTAATTTCGATTTGTGACCCCTCGCCCGGGCCGGATTTTGGTGGTCGGGCTTACAAACTGCACGGAAGTGCCATTTCCTGTTTTAAAACCCCCCTAACCCGAAGAAACTGTTTCAACCTCTCAATTTTTAAGGAAAACAAACTGGGATCTATTTTAACCATATTTTTAAAAGAATTCCAAGACACGATTTTTTTCAGAGTCCAGACCCAAACAGAATCTCTGGGCTAACACTGTGATCAAATGTGCTAAAAAACCCGTATTCCGTGTTTCCAAAAAAACTTAAATTTCCCCAAAAAAACCCCGGTTAAATTTAGACTGCCAACAAAATTTAAAAGTTCGCAAACGGGTTTAGCGGGGGATACCAACGACCTTCGGGTTCCAAGCCCAGAGCCCTCAAAACTGTGGAAATCGGACACACTTTCAAAATCAGTAAACGTCGGTCCTGGAAAAAATTTGTCAGGGGGGGATCTAAAACTTCCCCGAAAAAAGTTTGGAACTCATTAGAAAAATCAAAGGGAAAAAAGAAACCAAAACCCCCCCATTCCTCACTTGGAAAAATTGGATGCCTTTATTTACTACAAACAAGGGTGGTTTCCAATCTGGTTTTCCCCCACCATCCCAAAAGAATTCTTTCAAATAAAATTTCAGTCTTTTTTGGGGAAAAAAAAGAGGGGTAGGGGAAAACTTCATACCCAAATTTTCCAAACAGAAAAATCTGAAACCAAAAATTTTTTTTAATCGTTGAAACCCAAAATTTTCTTTACAAAACCCGCCTGATTTTGCCCCTGGTTGGATGAATTCTTTTTCAGGTTGTGAAACAAATTTTCCAGAAAGCTTTCTCCGAAATCTTCTCCAAGTCTATAAACCCTAAATTTGGGCCAAGGGTCCTTTCCCCCCTCCCCGGCGGAAAGCCGGGGGCAAATTCCCCTTCCAAAGGTGGAAAAGGAACCCTTTCCCAACCCTTTCCCAAATATCCCCCCAATCGCTTCCACGTCTTTAAGTGATGGAAAAGAAGGTAATCCCCTCTGATGTGGAAACTGAAACCCATGGGGTTTTTGGGCCCGTGAACAGTGCGGTTTTTCCAAAAACACCCCTCGACTTTTTCCCCTTTAAAGTTGGAAAACCATCCGCAAAGCTTTCTTTAAAAAGGGAACATGTGGGCGCTATCTTTTTCGACCCCGAAAAGGGGGTCCCCAAAAACCCTGGAAAAACAGGAGTCCCCAAGGACCTTCACAACTTGGTTTTCGGGTTTACCGCCTCTGGTCATTCAAAAATTTTTAGCCCCATCGACGTTCCAAAGGGGCGTGTTTGGGACCCACACTCTTTACCCAAGGGGGAGGGGTTTTGGGTGTGCCTCGGGGACAACCCTTTTTCCCCCTTTTTCAGCATTAAAATAAATTTACATTGTCCCAAACGGTTTAAAATGGGACTGAGTTCCCTTTTTTTCTTTTGTTGAAGACTTTGGTGTATGCCTTTTGGGGGCTTCTTACTAAGTGTACAGGGGTCGGGCTCCCCCTTTGCCGGGCAACAGGGAAACCAAAAAGTGGCCCAAAAACGGGTTTACCCTTTTCCCCCACCAAGGGCTCATTTAATTCCCTTTTAAATTTTTGTCGTTCTTTGTGATTCCCCGAAAATTTGTCAAAACCCAATTTCCAAACCCTTCCAGTTTTAAAAGAAGCCAAAAATTCCGGGAGTTTTTTTGACCAAAAATCAACTTTCTCAGCCCCATCAAAAACCCCAAAATTTTCCAGAAAGCTCTGAATATTTCGGATTAGGGACAACCGGGCTGGGGCGCTGATAAGAAAAAATTTGCTGACCCCTAAGAGGCCCTTTGGGCCGTTCCCAAAATTGGGTTTGGTTGTGCCCGTGTTTCGGTCTGCAAAAACCCCTTACCCCAAACTTTTTTGGGCCCCATCCCCCACAAGGGGTTCGCTCTGTCCTTGGAGGGATTCCCCACCCCCCCTGTGTAACCCCGTACGAGAGGCAGGTAAACCCCCCTTTCCAAAGGCTGAAAATGTTTTCTAAAATTTATAGACGGGTTTTCAGAAGCGAATCCTGCCCATGACTGTGTTCCCTTTTACCCCCAGTTTCAAAACAAATTTGAAACCCAACCCAAAATTTTTTCCCCCGTTTGGTCTTCGTATGCACCCCATGCGGAATGAGGTTTTAGAAACCAAGGTTTAGAAATTTATTTTTTCCCAAATTTCCCGGGTCAACCCAGTGGACCCTTTTTTCCCCCAGAGATTCGTTTTTATCTTTAGCTTTTTTGAAAAAAATTAAAGCTCCGGGTACAAAGGTTTTTATGGAGCTCCCGTTCCCCCAAAATTCCCCTCCTATCAAAAAAATTTTTACTGCGGGCCCAAATTGAAAATGGATGGCCTTTGGGCCCATGCCCCGGGGCTTTCCCCCAGATCCTTTTTTGGAAAAAACCATTCCCAGTTTGGGCATTTGGGTGAACTTAAATTTCCCCTTGGGTTTTTTCTTTTTTAATAAATTAGTTTTCAAAAAGGGGCCCTTTTTGGTTCTGTCGGATTGGGTGTCACTTTTTAGGAAACTTTCCCAACCTTTACATCCAGAAAATTTTTCCCTTTTTTTTTTAACTTTTTTGCAAATTGAAGGCGGCCCGGGTTTCAACCTTAAATCTTGCTTGGGTTTCCCGGGCATGTTGGCATTGGCGGGAACGGGGAAAAGGGTTTCGTTTAGCCAAGAACGCCCCAAGGGAGAACTGTCCAAACTTATATCCCCCGTCAGATGTTAAAAAAAATTTCCCAATTTTTATGAACCCCCTGGAAGGGGGATTGGGGAAAACACGACGATAAAAACTTTTCAGATCCCTCCAAAACCCTTTAAGGGAAATTCCCCCCCTCCACGTCGGGAGGTGTAAAGGGGGAAAGGTTTTTTGTGCGGCTGCACACCCCCCATCGTAATTTTTCCCATTTCTTACCTTTTTAAAAAATTTAAGAAGCTCCGTTGGGGAATTTCCCTGTATGCGCCACCACAATGAAAATGTTCTTTTGATTTTTTGGGACTTGCCCGATGTGAGGGCACAAAAATTTTACAGCGGATTCCCGGGAAAATCCTGTTAGGGGTTTCCCGCCCATTTTTCCCTTTTGTTTTTTAAAGATTTAAAATTTTTCATTATTTAAAAATTTTACGGAAAAAGTTTTTTTAAAAAAGTTTTTGGTTTTTGTTTCTAGGCGATGTCCCTTTAACGAGAAAGTATGAAAGGTGTTTTTTTTTTTTTTTTTTTTTTTTTTTATGTTTGGGGGGAGTTGTTTTAAAAATGTGACAGGCCCTGATTGGGGCCCCCTTTCGGGCGGTGGGGTATAAAACATTAAACTTATTTTTTCTTATAATTCTTCAAAAGGGGGCTTTTTGGTTCTGTCCCGGGTTCGCTGTCCGCTTTGGGGGGGCCATACTGGCCGGGAACCCTTTAGGATCCAGAATTTTTTTTTTTTGGAACTTTTTTTGCAAGTTGAAGGCGGACGGTTTTCAAATTATTTTTTTTGGGTTCCCGGTCCCTGTTGGATCGGGGGAACGAAATGGTTTATCGTTTAGCCAAGAAAAGCCCCAAAAGAGGGAAAATGGTTTTCCCAAAAAAATTATATCCCCTGCTAAAATGTGAAACCCAAAAAAAAAGATTATGTGAGAGACCTCTGGCAGGAGGATTGGAACACACAGACGAATAACAAACTCTTTCAGATCCGTCCAAACCTTAAGGGACTTCCTCCCTCTACGTGGGTGGTCGTAAAAGAGGAAACGGTTCTGTGCCGGCTGCACACCGGCCATTCGTATTTTACCATTCTTACCTTTTAAAGAGTGAAGAAGCTCCGTGGTGCATTCCATGTCATGCACCACTCACAATGAAACATGTTCTTTAGAGTGTTGGGACTTGCACGATGTGAGACACAACATTTTACAGCGGAGTCCATGAAGATCCTGTTCAGGGATGTCCCACCTGACGTGATCCTTGAGTTTTTGAGAGAGATTAACATTTTTCATCTGATTTAAGATTTTACGCAGAAAGATTTTTAACAAAGTTTCTGGTGAGTTTGTAGACGATGTCATTAACGAGATGTGTGAAAGTTTTTTTTTTTTTTTTTAATGACTGGTGAGTTGATTTTAACGTGGTGACAGCCCTGATGTGGCCCTTTGCGGTCGGCTGGGCTATAAGCAACATTATCTTATCTTATCTTAGCCCTCACACCTTTAGACTAAAACTTGGTATCTGTGGCAAGCTCTGCCCGTTGTTCTTCAAGTTCCAAAGTACTGGTAAACGTTGAGTTACAGAGGTTAAACTGGCACTTTGCTTGGTGGTCATGACGAGGTGAGGGGTATAGAGATGGATGGTATCCGTGTGTTTGTGTGTGGAGAAGGTGGAGGGGAAATTGTGGAGTTGGGAGGGGTGGGGAGCACAAGACATCCATGTCATTGTGTTTTGTGTCTGAGTTCACATACAAGGTTTGGCCTTTGTCATTGTGAAGTGCTTCAGACATCAGAATTTAAAGCACTCAAGAAAGCACTGTATACATCTGATTCATCATTTTCATTTTCATGGTAATTATTATCAGCATTATTGTGTCATCTTCGTCATCATTATTATTGGTGGTGATGTCATGATGTTTGGTGGTTTCTTTGGTGGTTTCTTTGTTTTTGGGGTCATCTTCCACTTTTTAGTGAACTTTTTTGGCAGAATGCACTTTCAGATGGGATGGCACCCCCT
>JAFLJL010013397.1:0-10475 GCA_018398815.1 Conus ventricosus
GAGCGAGAGGAGAGAGAGAGAGAGAGAGAGAGTTGCATGCACGTCAATGACTGTGTGTCGGCTGAGGGGCTGAAAAAGTAGGACTCGGAGGGGGATGCTTCATAATCGCTTGTTGCCAGTAGTCTAACACGACACGTGTTACAATCATCTCCTCTCCCCCCCTTCAATTTCAAGTTTCACATCCGGAACTCACTCCAAAGTGGAGGGTCTTCATTCATCTTTTCTCATCATTGTTTTTAAAAGACACACCAACCGCCCAGGTGTCTAAGCGGTTAAGGCCAACGAACCTGATGCACCAGAGTTTTCCACAGCTGGAGCCTCATGAGTCAACCTCAAGCGACAGGCTGATTTCGGTTGCCCTGGGTCCTCTCTCCTTGTTCCAGGGAGCCCCGTTACTGTGCCAGAGAAAGATTGCACGGGGGGGATGGGGGGGGGGGGGGAGGGGGGGCGGTGTGGGGGGGGGGGGGGGGGAGGAGGGGGGGGGGGAAGGGGTGGCGGAGGGGGGGGGGGGGGAGAGGAGAGGATCGGTAATACACTGGAGATTCTGAGGCGCTGGAAACAGCGTGTCAAAAGTTCCTCTGTCTCTCAGATGTAGCTTGGAAAGGGATGTGAGCCTCTAGTAAGAGCGAACCTCATTAGTGACAAACTAACAGGGAAGGATTCTTTTTTTTTCCCTTCGGTCATTCATTGCTCATATAGGAGCGTGTTCTCGGTGTTGAGCAGTAAAGAAAGGAAAAAAAACAATAACAACACCAAACAACAACAACAACAACAACATCAAACAACAACAACAACAACAGCAACAGCAACAACATACACGAACACAAACAACAACAACAACAGCAACAACTAACAAACGCGAGCAGCAGCCAACGAACAAAACACAACACAACAAACAACAACAGCAACAACAGCAACAACAACAGCAACAACAGCAACAACAACAACAACAGCAACAACAACAACAACTACAGCAAACAAACAGCAACAACACAGCAACAGCAACAACAGCAACAAAATCAGCTAACAAACCACAAAACATAAAAAAAACAACACCCCCAGCCCAACAACACAACAACAACAGCAACAACAACAACAACAGCAACAACAAACAACAACAACAACAGCAACAACAACAACAAACAACAACAACAACACCAACGAACATGCAACTACAACAGCAACAACAACAAACAACAACAACCAACAATAACAACAACGTGACGCGGTCAAGGTCCACGAATCAAGAGATTGACGGATGGAAAGCAGGAAGAGGGACAGGCAGGGCACAACACTCACGCGACCCCCATACGACTCAAAACCACTCGTTGAAACAAAACAGGTCAAACCATAAGCAATTTAATAAAATTACTGAAATTATCTTCTCATTCACACACCTAGCGAGGAGGCTCGATTCATCAAGAAGAAGGGGAGATAGAAGAGATAAAATTGAGGAAAAGAAGGAAAAATAAAAGATTACAGAGCCACCTAAAAAGAAGATATCAAAATGGACAAAATACCCCATCAAAAATACCAGACCCCACACCACTGGCACCACAGTGAACAACTAAAATTAAACATAGCCCACAATCTATCCCCAAAATAAAGAAAGAAGAGTAGGACCAGGGAAAGAAACAATTAAATGAAGGGAGGAACAGGAGCTATCCCAGCTCAGACACAAGCATATTCATCATCAATTCGCACACTTACAACACAAATCATGAAAAACACTCACACATATACATATACCCTCAACAACAAACATCACTAGACAGCCAACAGAATGTGCGTCACACTGAACGCCAGCATATCACAAAACACCACCCATACTCAGCTAGGAAATTAAACTTAGCTTAGTAGCTTAGTTCTTTTCAAGTCCGAACAGGGGACACAGGTGCATCCCAAAGAAGCTGATATTCAGGAAAGGGCCTTCTGTCTGCCAGGCACTCTAGCGCTCTTAGTACCGGGCCATACGTGTCGAGCGTCCCTCCACAGGTTCATATACAGCTTCATTGTGGAATGTATATTCCAGACGGCGTCTGACCTGCACCCCGTCAACGCAACGGCGAAACAAGAAACAAAAACCCCCACACCCAAACCCACCCTCCGCGGCCACAAATAAAAGGGGCCCATTAGAATACATTCTAGTTACAGCTGAAAATAGGGTGTAGTGCAGGCTATTACCTGCCTGGTCGAAATGGGCTATAAACAAAAGACCCGCAAAGACTGAACCTATTTAATATATTTACCTCACATATCATCTATTGTTATGAATTTTTTTTTTTTCTATCTCTCAAAAGATAAAAAAAACACAAAGTTCGTTTTACCTGATGAAACTTTTTGTCATAATCATTATACTACCGTTCCCATCTATGCTAAAGGCACTCAGGATTCTTAAAAAAAAGCAAAACTGAAAGGAAAACAAGTCATATGACTGTTGACTCTGAGAAGATGACCATTCACATCACAACCCATACCACATTCAATTAAAGGAAATATAAGAGTAAAAGTAAATTAACTGATAAACCAAAACTAAACACTACAAAAATCATCACAGACATAGACAAACAGGCGATCGGAACAACCAGGGGCGCCTGTGAAGGAACGCTTCGCTTTCCCGACCCCCAAGTGAGGGGTCGCCCTGGTAACTCAATCAAACCACCACGCGTCCGGTTTCCTGAAGTTTTTTTTTTCTCTCTTATTTCCAAATAGAAATAAATTAATTTTATATTTAATAGAACCAAACTAGCATATCACACTCCTCTCTCTGACGAGTACAACCAAATAAAGAAATGATTCAGATGGACCAAAATGGAAATAAGCGAGCCAACAGGCACGCTCTGTGTACTGACCAAATCCGCGACAATAAAAATGACCAACCACCGCTTCAGCTCTCGCATTTAGAATAAAATAATTAAAACTTGCCTGCTTCCATATTTATAAATCAGGCTAGAAAAGAACTGCTTTGGCGCGAGCGCGCCAAAACCACAATAATTCTCACATCTGATTAGTCGCTCTGCTACTCTTCTACTCCTGCCCTGCGCCAGTCTGTGTCCAACACAAGCCCCCGGCACAGTCTAGCCAAAAAAACGGACCGATTTTGAAAATGAAAATATTAAGTATTATAATTTACCAACAGATACTCTGAGCACTGTGAATGAGCGACATGAAACCCAATGAAGTGCCGGCGAACATAACTCACACCAGAAACGTGCGGGTGGCAAGGTTAGGGGAAAAGTGGGTCCTCGGCAAGTGCTAATCCACAGCGATAAGACTGTCGCCGGTTTAACTCTCGAGGACCGACAGCACCAGCATCCCTATCACGCTACACCATGGGATGGGGGCGACAGCAGTTCACCCCAGCGTAGAGGGACAAGGATTGAAGACTTGGTAGGGCAGGAAATAGGGATTCCTCTGTCTCCAACCCTAAGACCTACCACCGACAGCAGACAAGTGGCCTTCGCTCACGGTTATAAATGCTCTCGGCAAAAGAACGTGGTCTCTCACTCGTGTGCATCCAAAATCCGAGTAAAAAAAAGAATTTTCCTATCCCAAAAACGCTCAAGCTGGGTCCGGATCAAGAGGGGAATTAACTGTCACAAATGACTCATGATGAGCCTCTCCCATCCACGGGTTTTCCACAACTATAAACAGGCGGGACATCTCACAAAAAGCAATGTTCATAACATGGCGTGAGCAAAAGATGCATCGCAAAGACCTGCAGAACTAGACTGACGGGATAGACCTTTTCCTTCCCTGAAAAGTTTGCGCAGCACACAGCTGCCCACTCCTTTTGCTTTTACACACACACATAAGCCTCAAATAAAAAAAAAAAAAAAAAAAATGTGTCTCGAAAGCTGACCAAACAACATTAAAGAAGGATGGAGGCTGTCCTGCCGTGACAACAAACCCCCCACCCAAAAGGCCTGTGCCACGGCGAGGCAAATCAGGCGCCCCCTGCAAGCAGCCAACCTCCAGATCCGCTGGTTATGAAAAGCATGCAGAGAGGTCAAACTACGAGCGACGTAATCTCGAGAAATCGAAAACTTAACTTGGTGAAACCGATGAGTAAGCTTAGAGTGCAGGGGAAGAATCTCATGCATTCGACCCTTGAAGTCTGCCTCACACATTGTCCTCTTCTATTTCGCCAGGAATATGCTCGGAACCTGAAGGCAAAGACTTATGAAGCTCCGAAGCCTACCGGCCCAACCCATCAGTCGAGACGGCAACATCTCACAGGACAGGATTTTGTGGGAATGTATCCAAGGGATGGTGGTACCAGACTCTAGAATGAATATCCCTTGCGGCCGTAGAGATAGCGTAAAGAAGTCACGTATGCGGCAGGCGGACGGCCTCCACACCGACTGCGAGACAACTCCAACGTCGATGGTGTGGTAGTTTCAATTCTGCTACTACCGTTAACTTCTATGCTGGCAATAGGTTATGGGAAGCATTACTCAAGACCCATTGGTCTTGTAGTAGAGCAGAAAAGAAGGGACAACTAAGCAGAGCCGCAGCAGCAGGAGCACCCGAGCCAATTCTGTACGAGCATCTGTGAACAAGCACAAAGTGGCGTCAGGGTCTGCAAGGTTGGCCCAGCACTGTCTGTCAGGATATAATAGCGTCCTTCAGCACACTGAAATGCCTTCACGTCAATCCTTCATTTCCACTCCAGATTTCTCAGGCCTATTCGAGCAGAGGTTATTTTTGTCGGTAAGCAAGCGGGCTTTTCTTTCGTCTGCCAAGGGAGGTAACAAACTTTCGTAGAGAATCCGACCAGGAAAGAACGGAGGCTCCATTAGGCCTTGGGTGCGATCGTCCTCGATTTCCTTCCCCTTCCTGCTTGAGCGGGCTTCATTCTGGCAGAAAGTACGCGTTGCCTTGTCCGAACAACAACATTGGATCCCAAAAAAACGGCAACCGCTCAGACACCCTATCCTGCACTTGGAGAGCGCGAAAGTTGTCGGCGAGATTGCAACCACCTCGGAGACGATGGAAGAGTTTCCTGAGCAAGCGCAGAAGTTCCCAGGATAGGCTCCTTTGCGCAACCTGGACGTCTTTTTCTCTTGTTTGCGTCGATGAGCTAGTCGCCACACATGGCAAGAGTTGGCCGTGCTTTGCACAAGGGCGAAGTTTTCCAGGCTATAGTTTCTTTCAGTCCACAGTAAATGTTGCCTAGAGGCAAAATGAGTGCGAGGCCATCCCTTGTTGGTCCGTGGTTCGACCTCCTGACATATGACACATCTTCTACTAATATATGTCACGGTTCGACATATCATCCTGACATCTTGAATCGATCCTGGCTCAATAGAAAGGCTTTGCGAATCCGCTCTAAGTGCGACTTGTCCCCGGTGCCTCAGCCATGGGCGGTCAAGCCCAGACGGTCCCAACGCAACACTTCTGCGCCGAGCGCGCTTCTGGTACGACCAACTGGGTGACGAATGTGTGGCGAAGAAAAACAGCACTGTGCAGTGAAGTGCCGCTTTTGCTGGATAGCGCGCGCTTGATCTTTACTCATTAGGGCCGCGATCTCTCACGAAGTAGACTTGTGCGTGCCCGACGATCTGTCTTATCTAGTTCAGTGTTGGGTCTTTGACTTTGTAGTCACCAGTTGATCGCCGAAGGGTTCATACAACTGAACCTGGTCGCGTGAGGGCCACGGGTTTTAACCCAAGGGCTTTAAAGAGAACTCTGACTCCTTTTCTCTCTCTTTGCCTGCGCAACCAAAAGAGTACGAGCGGGCAGACGAACACGCTCTGGAGGTAACTCAGTGGATATGAGAGAAGAGCTCCACCATAACTCTCCCACAGCAGAACAGTGTACCCTAATGAGGCTAGTTGGAGTGACGTGCTGGTTGCTTCAAAGCCACGTGCCCCATTTGACTTTCCCCTTTGAAGAAGGTGCGGTCGGAGTCTACAAGACAAGCACCGTTGATGGCGCGAGTGGCAGTGAACGATGACTCTATCCCCCGCCGCGCCGACTTCTCAGTATTGCCCGCGAGGCAGCAATCCTATACGTTACTAACGTTCTCGTCACCAAACACTGCCGTGGCGCGACCCATGTCGTCAAATGGCCATCGACAACGTTTCCCCCCATCCCGCTAACTGAACTACTGACCTGTAGGCAGGTAATGGCAGGCTGCGCGTAGTAGACGCGCTGGACATCCAAGCCTCTTCCCATATGCCCCATTAACGCCTTGCGATGTAGGTTGTTTATTTGGCGGTCAGGGCAGACACAAGCGGCAGATGACCGATGCGAACCACATACAATACAAGTCGCTCTGCGGCTGTTTGTCCCCTGCTTCCCCATGGGATAGTTGTGTTGGTTCTGCACTTGCAGAGACGAAAACAGCGCAGTCCGTGTAGCATACGCAGACACTGTCCTGTGGCATGACGAATCCTCTCCCTTGGTGGTTTCTTATGCTTACTTGCGCACAGGAAGGTAATAATATCGAGCGTGCATCGGCATTGGCCCTGTCCGATCTAGCAGATATCCTCGCGGAAGCTCTGCTTAACACTGTCGGTTCGGTCCTCAGCGCCAACTTGCGAGCGAGAGGTCAGGCTAAACGCGAAGAACTACGAAAACAAGGGAGCTGCTCCAATAAAAAACAATTGTCATCAGCTCCAACCCTGATGTTTCCACCCAAATAAATCGAGGGATTCGACGAAGCCGGCTCGCCAAATTGGTAGAACGTCTCAATCAGTAGCTTCTTAATGGATCGCAAACTACTGTGCCTCCATCTAGCGCTCTCAGGGGTCATGTGGAGGTCTACTACTATCTCACAACAGAGAGCATGGCCCATCAGCTCGCCATAATATGCTAGCTTCTGCGGAATAACTACGAAAGCAGCTTCCATAGCTTTAACATACACCCTGAGCATTTAATTGCTCACGTTACGGATATAAGTCCTTTTACTTCTTTCTTTCATAGTTTTAACAAAATAACCTCAAAAGGCTTGAGCCACAGCTTCAAAATGTTCGATATAAGTGTCAATAGACAGCCTTATACAATGTATCTGGGCATTGAATACATTGGTGGAACAAGTGGGGGGTAATGATTCCAACCTCTGACAGTGCCGTCTACATATGCCCGGAATGCAATGTGGCGGTGCCCTGAGAGAGATTGTCATCCTCTAGTTGGCGCGAGATGGAATTCCGCTCGAGGGCTTTTTCCTCGCACAAACATTTAAGACGAGTTTCGAATCGAATTCTCTCTTGTCCTTTGGGTTTCCCTTTCTACCTCCTCTCTTTTCCCCTTGTCTTAACTTGTTCTTTTCATTTTGCATTTCTATCTCCATTATCTTCTTTATGCCGCGCCATTTGTCCTTTTGCTCTTCCGCGCTCTTACCGTCTGTTTTTCCACGCCGTCCCGTTTTTCCTTTCTTTGTCCTTCTCGTCCTCTCTCCCCCATTTCTCCGTTGCCCTCCCCCTCTCTGTCGCTCTCTCATCGCTCACCTTCACCCCTCTCTCCCCCTCCCCCCCATTTTCTCCACTTTTCTTTTTTCCTCGTTTATTCCCTCCTCCCCCAATTATTAAATTAAATTAAAAATATATAAAATTATATATAAAACCTTCCACCCTCTTTATCCATTTTTCCTCCCTCCTCCCCCCCCTTCTTTCCCCTTCATCACTCCATTTTCCTCGCATTTTATCCCCTTACTTCTTTCATCTTCCAATTTTTCTCCGATCTCTCCCCATCATTCCATCTCTTCCCTTTCCCTCTCGCTCTTTATCCTCCCTATTCATCCCCATTACCCCCTTTTCCTTCCTTATATCCCATCCCCCCACATCCCCACAATCTCTTTTCTTATCCTTTATTTGCTCACTCCCTTCCCCATCTCTTTAAATGTTCACTCTTTCTTACTCATTCTTCCTCTTGCTTTATTTCTCTTCTCACTCTAACCTTCTTTCCTCCCTCTCACTTCTTTCCTTCGACTTACTCCCCCCCACCACCTCCACTCTCCATTCCCCTCCATCTCCCTTCTTCTTCCCTTCCGCTTCCCTCTCCTCTCCATCCACCCATCTTTTTACCCTTCGCTTATCCCTCTCCTTTCCATCCTCCCTTCTTCCATCTCCTTTCTTCCTTAGCTTCTTTCCTCCTATCTCTCTCTATCATTCTCTTTCTTATCCATCGCGCTCTTCTCCGTCACTTCTCTCACAAAATAACTCCAATCATAAGTAAAGGTCCCAGTGGAACTGGTTCCAGGGAGACGCATAAACGGTGTGACGTGGACGTATTAGGCATCCCTCCTCGGACAACAAGGGGTAGGTGTCGAACCAACACATGGTAAAAGAGGTGGGAAGTGTCGACTCCTACGAGACCGTGTAAGCCATGGGGTATGGGTTATACAATACTGACTTGACCGGATGAGACTGTAAGACGTCGTGACCTCGGTTTTGTTGACCTTCTCCAGAAGAGAACAACCTACGAGAGTATACGATTGTCAGTTCCTCTGATACGGACAGTGTAGCTGAAGACACAGGAGTAGCTAGTCCCACAGGTACCTAATCCCTGTTCCCTTATCCCCCTTGAGATCGGGTGGGGGGTGGAACCAGAACGAACCTCGCCAAAGCCATTCATCTTCACCAAATCAATCCCTTTTCCCACAAAGTGATAAAGCACAAATAGTTATTTACCACGTAAAACTACGCGGGGTGGCTAACAACTCGCTTCTCCGGATATGGTAAACGACTCTTGAAACATCACTTAGAATTTCAAACCTTATACACCAATAAATTTATCTGCACAGAGACCTGAACCCACACTAAGTGGAACTTACGACCTTGGTTGAAATACAAGTCAACAATGACAAAAATGGAGATTATGACAAAGTGGTCTTCAACCCACAAATCTTTCCACTATGTCTCATCACACCAGTCAATGGAAGACTACCTGCCATTCAAATCAATAACGCCAATCCAACAACAAGGTAAGGGAAGATAATTTCCTATACCCCTCTGAGACCGACGCAGAATCAAAACCAAAGTGAAAAGCACCTGTCCCCGGACAGATTCACACACAAAAGTTTGTGAAAAATCTCACCAAGTAAAGGGAATGAACGACCCTTTACAGAAACAGTATCCTAACACCGCAACAATGAAAAACGCGTTACCAAAAAGACACATGGTAGACTAACCCTATCTCCGGTCCACTAATACACCTATTTGATCAAAAGGGAAACAACTCTTCCAAAACCCTCTGACCAAGAAAACTCCTCTGAATGAAGCCCTCAACTGTCGCACAGCGAGTCGACAAACCAGAAGGGAACTATGCAGAAACTTAGAAAGAGCCTACAGACTCCTAACTGAAGGAATATCGCCCTTAAACCCTTTTCAATACAATCACTTGTGAATACAGACTAGACAAGGTGATTAGGCCTTCTTGAATCCCTCGTGTAGGACAATACACTAACCAAAACAAATCCTCAGATCACAAGTCGCAACTGACTAGCAAAACATCAAACTCATTGATTTTACTCAGCTACGCCAACGCAAATGTAACGGCCGCAAAATCAATATAAATACAAAACACGGACGACACACGAAAACGCAACGAACGGGAAGAATGGATAAGTGAGTAACGGCCGGATGGACTGACTAAATCACATGGAATAAACTACGAGATGACGACGCAAACTGAACAGTTTCGCAAAGTCGAAAAGATTGCTTGACTACCCCGCGGCTGATATGTACACACTGCACCAACACGCCTAGCCTGTAGATTTTCAAGCTGACCCGTTACGGCGCGCAGTGGCAAGCCCACGCGAGCACGCCTGAACTGTGTAACACCGCGGTGAGAGTGGTAAGGGAGGTGGGGTACACTTGTAAGTTGGAAGGTGGCGTAAGGATAAACACAGACCAGCCAAGCCAACCTCTCAATCCACACACAACTAACACTTTTATTTCTTTTCTTTTCGCAACCCACACACCACCATTAAAGAGTGTAAATTTAAACTAACAAGAAAAATATAAAAATAGCTAGTGAGTGCGAATAGATAGAAGAGAAAAGCCTATCTAAAGGGAGCTAGTCCTCCTTACTAACTAAACAAATACAGAAACCTGACCCTAGTGTAAACAAAAATAAATCACCAAAAAATAAATACTAAGTATTTTAACAGGACAGAGGGGTGTTACCAGCTAGTTTTCCGCACGCAATTTAGACCAATAAACCAACAGATCCTACCTACTTTTACCTGCGCTACTCTCAGTCGTAGTCTTGGGTACAGGCAAATCAGGCAAGCAAAATACGGTCTAACCTATGTCAGCACAAACACTGACGCTGTTAGAACCTGCACAATGGAACCAAAATACACTCCCCACCCTTTACCCTCCCGTTACCTATTGAAAGATAACAGTAAAGTTAAGGAGTTAAGTTTACACACACCGGCGATACTTTTGAAAAACAATAAAGAACAGCACGGAGGCGCTAGAGCGCCGGCGGCCAAGGACGGGAACTGGACTTTTCCCCACAAAGGG
>JAFLJL010013401.1:0-13271 GCA_018398815.1 Conus ventricosus
CATAAGTTGACATCACATCAGTTTGTTTTTTTTAATTATGTTTGTTGGTTGTTCTTATTTTGTTTTCAATGTAAGCTATAAATGTATCATTGCAAGCAATAGTTGTTTTTTATGTATGTTTTTGTTTTTCTTCTTTTGTTTTATTTAAATGCTGTAAGTAAAAAAAAAGTTGAAAGATGAAAGGTTAAAGTCCATAGCCTAACAGCTTTATGGTCCCATAGCCTAACAGTTTTTATAGTCCCATAGCCTAACAGCTTTATAGTCCCATAGCCTAACAGCTTGATGGTAGTGACACTCAGGGGTTCACCACCATGTCCATAGTCTAACAGCTTTATGGTCCCATAGCATAACAGCTTTATGGTCCCATAGCCTAACAGCTTTATGGTCATAACCATTCAGGGGTTCACCACCATGTCCATGGCCTAACAGCTTTATGGTCCCATACCCTAACAGCTTTATGGTCCATAGCCTAACAGCTTTATGGTCCATAGCCTAACAGCTTTATGGTCATAACCATTCAGGGGTTCACCACCATGTCCATAGCCTAACAGTTTGATGGTACCATAGCCTAACAGCTTTATGGTCCCATAGCTAGCAGCTTTATGGTCCCATAGCCTAACAGCTTTATGGTCCATAGTCTAACAGCTTTATGGTCCCATAGCCTAACAGCTTTATGGTCCCATAGCTAACAGCTTTATGGTAGTGACCACTCAGGGGTTCACCACCATGTCCATAGCCTAACAGCTTTATGGCCCCATACCCTAACAGCTTTAAGGTCCCATAGCCTAACAGCTTTAAGGTACCATAGCCTAACAGCTTTATGGTCCTTTCCCTAACAGCTTTATTGGTCCCATAGCCTAACAGCTTTATGGTCCCATAGCCTAACAGCTTATGGTCCATAGCCTAACAGCTTTATGGTCCCATAGCCTAACAGCTTTATGGTCCATAGCCTAACAGCTCTATGGTCCCATAGCCTAACAGCTTTATGGTCCCATAGCCTAACAGCTTGATGGTAGTGACCACTCAGGGGTCCACCCCCATGTCCATAGCCTAACAGCTTTAAGGTACCATGCCTAACAGTTTGATGGTACCATAGCCTAACAGTTTTAAGGTACCTTTGCCTAACAGTTTGATGGTACCATAGCCTAACAGCTTTATGGTCCATAGCCTAACAGCTTTATGGTCCCATAGCCTAACTGCTTTATGGTCCCATAGCCTAAGAGCTTGATGGTAGTGCCCACTCAGGGGTCCCCAAAACAAAAAGTATATTATCATTACTATTATTAGTAATAAAAATAATAAATAACAATACTGGACATCTACATAGACATTACATAGTGCATGTTCAAGATACTTACAACATTACAATTTACATGTATCCATCAGCTCATACTTCATTTGTCCAGCAGCATATTCACCACACACAAACTGTCATAGCTCATACTTCATTTGTCCAGTAGCAAACTCACCACACACAAACTGCATTAGCTTCATCTAATTCATTTGTCCGCAGCAAAGTCACCACACACAACTTATCCATGAAAGAAATTTTTTTTGTTTAGCCCTGTCTTACTCTAAGTCCTAGTGTGAGACAATGATGTCTCAGAGAAAAATAGAGTCTGTTTCCGTGTAGACTGGGTTGAAAAGAAAAAGACCTTTCCCAGTATTCTGTTTCAGTATGTTAGCTGAAGATGAATATCACATGAAAAGAAAAAGACCTTTCCATTATGCTTTCTGTTCAATATGTGTTGCTGAAGATGAAATATCTTTCACAAGGATGTCTTTGTTTTCATATTTGCTGAAGATGAAATATCACATTGGTATGCCAAGCTTCTACAGACAAAAGTCTGGAACCTGGATGGAAAGGGTAAAGAAGCTGAAGACGGGGCAGTTCAGGTTTTGACTTAAAGAACCCCCTTAATGTTTCGCTGACAAAAATGGGTCCTTAAAAGAAAATTAATTGTCCACAATGGCGACATCCACATACCCTCTTTGTGCCTTTATTCAGTAATCTGTGTCAAACACTATGAAAATGTCCCACAATTGCGACATCCAACATAACCACTCTTTGTGCTTATTCCGTAATAACTGTGTCATACACTATGAATTTCCACAATTGCGACAACCCACGTACCATCTCTTTGTCTTTATTCTGTAATATGTGTCATCACTATGAATTGTCCACAATTGCGACATCCACGTACCCTCTTGTGCTTTATCTGTAATACTGTGTCAACCACCATTAAAAACCAAAATGATCCACATTTTTACAAATCAAATTTGGAATTCTGAAATTCTTTCATTAAATTACAGGATTTCAGGATAATTTGTAAATTAGGGAAATTCTAGAAACAGGGGAGGGAGATGATGATAAAAGAGAAGAGTAGTGCTGATGAGAAGATGCAGTAATTCCGATGGACAGTATGGGTGCCATCACAACATTTTCAAGGCAACAGTAGGTCATAGCACTAAAAACCTTGATTCCTATGTAGCCGGGTGCTACCAGGTAATTAAAGCTTCAAAATCGTTACCTTTCGTTGGATTAATGTTTTGTTCGAGAGTTAATCTTCCCCTTACCTCCCTTGGTCGAAACTCCTTTTTTTATTGTTAAATTTCTTTAAATCATGAATAACCTCAGAACCTACAAAAGTAGTATGTACGTCGCCTGAAGTCACAAAAATTACTGTATTTGATTCATTACAACCGTACTGGGTTTGAGAAGCCCATACTTTTCTCTAAACAGGTTATTTCGCGCACGAGCATCTTTGCGCCATTTTCAAGAGCTGTCTTGGTCGAATGAATATTGACATATAATTCTTGATTTTACAAAAAGTAAGAGGAAAAACCGAAGAATCTGAAGATGCATGTTAAAATAAAGTCTAACCATAAGCTTTCATTTCGTATATCGCAATGCCTTTGATCTTTTTCTGTACAAGCTTGCGACTAACGAAATGACTGACCGCGCCGTCCCTTTAGCGAGTCGCCTTCTTGTTTACTGGGTCGGAGTTTTGATCTGAATTGTCGTTTCATGAAAATTTCGGACTTCCCATCGAAAATCTTCTATGACTCCATTTTGGGTTATAAATACAACTGAAAATGTGTAGAATTTATATTTAACAGACCTTTCAAACAGAGTATTTTTCAGTTGAAAATATGTGCGCCGACGGCCCGACGAAGTTGAAAAGTCAGCTGTGTTTTTCTAGTAGTTTTTAATTTTTAATAACAGAAATCGCCACTTAGACACTGTCCTCGGAAAAGTGAAGTTTATTAGTATGAAAAAGAGCGAGATGCCAGCTTTTTATTCATTACAAAATTATGTCACGCTGTTTTGGTATTTTTCATCGAATAAAGAAAATATGACGTAAGCCTAGTTTAAAAAGTGGCTTCACTCTGGGACATTAATCAGCAATGATTTAGTACAGGAACAAAAATTGACAAATGTGACTTACTGCGGATTTTTAATTCCTTGTGTCTGATTTTCATCGATAGTAAAATATGTTGAAGTTTGAAACGGACAGCGCGCCAGACAACACGAAGCGCCATAGAAAACACAAAATTCTGTTGGTTCCGGACGCGCGAGGCCCGTTCGTGACTGGCACCGTATCGCAGGCTTTGCGTCCGGTCAGGGTGTATAATATAAGTGGCGCGCTGTGTGAAATGGATCAGTGGATCCCTGAGTGAGCGACTGGCAATGGAAGGCAAATAAAGAGAAAACTCTGCTTACGTCACTGCGTCCTTCGTGACTGGCTGCTGTCCCTTGGTTCATGCACTCCTCAACCAACTGCCCTGTCTTCACCTGCACACCCCTTATCCCTCCACACCATCACAACTGCGCTCTGCGATCAGGATGAAGACAAGGGACCAAAGGAGACACAGCCCAAGAAGAATTCAGCAGAATGGTACGAGAACCAAAGACACGGGACCAAAATACAAGGCAACCAGGCTGCAGGTATGGATGGCAAGGAGGCCAGCCACCCTAGCACACAGCCTTCAGGTCTACGCCCCCACAAGCTAACGCAAGTTACTGGGGAGAAGGTGTAGGACAGAGGATTTCATCGGGAAGCCACCTGATGCTTGAGGCTTTCAACCTATGCCGGATCTCCCAGCTGCTGGTTGCTCCTGAGAGCCTTGGAGGGCAGACACACAGCAAAGTCCTGACGATGGAGGCAGAGGAGATAGCCTCGCCTGCGAAAAACTTTGAAACCTGGAGCAGCACTGGGGTGAGCACAAGGGACTCAACTTGCCTTGCTGAGCAATTCTACAAACGCCCAACCAAGTCCTGGCAGAGTCGTGGCTGAATATGCGCTGCACTTGCGGTCCTCTGGACAAAGACCAACGCAGCTACAGCCAACACCCTCTCACCGGCCATGCTGAGGGATTTCCTTTGCAACCGGCTGCATCCTTATCCTCCATCCCTTAGAGGGACCTGAAGCGGTTCCTGAGGGAGAAACCAACGACGCACATTTTCTGGAAGCAACGCAGGAAGCCCAGCGCGGATGCGGGAAGACAACACACCCGAACCCATCGTGCAGCAAGGTCTCTGCAGCTGCCAACGCTGATGCCTTCTAACCGCTAAGACCACAGATTGCCGCCCTCACCAGTAGACGGCATCTCTGAAGCAACAGCTCAGGAGCAGCAACAGTCTGCTGTGGTCGCAGCCACTCCATCACGAGATGGAAACCCGCCACACCAATCCAGCATCGTCCCGCCAGAAGGCAGAAGGGGCCAACATGCTGGTGGTGCCAACCGCCCGTTGCCACAGAAGCAGACTGCCGGCCAAGCAGCAGTACAAACCAGCCGAACAGATCCCGGCCCAAACGGACAAACCGCCAGGCAACAGCACCAAGAGCAGCAGTGGCTGGGCAACTTCTAACCCCCGTTGCCACCATAGCAGGCAGCGGGGGGCAGGAACAGCACAGGCTTGCCAGAATTGCCCGACAGCTGACATCACCTGTCCAATGAATGCCAGTCCCGCCCCCTTGACACTGGCAGTGAAGTCAACCACCATAACTAGACCTGGCAACCAACACTTGAGGAACTGAGCGAGAAGACTGTCATGTCAAACTGCGTGCAGTAAACGGGGCTTGAGGTACCCTACTCAGGTCCTCTACCCTCGTCGACCAATGGTGGTCTCGGCACCGCGCTGCCTCAGTGGTCCCTGCGCTGGTCGTCAAGGAACCCACAGACCCCGTTTATGCTAGACCGCAAAGCGACTGCCGGTACTCTGGGTAATGAACGCCTCAGCCAATGCCTAAAGCAAGTCCCCATCAGCACTCCCCCCCTCCACTGCAAGCCATCGCCCAAGAGATCAGAAACGGCAGCAGGACAAAGTAGCCCTGCCACGACCCGCCAACTGGGGGGGGGGACGGATCCCCAAGCCTATCTCCATAGCCACTGTCAAAGTGTCGGAGTAGCAAAGCCCTTCGTCGCACTCACTGCCTCGCCCCTGTCCAGACCTCTACCCCCATCCTGATGCTGATCCCTACATTGTCAGCAAGAAGTCATAGTGAAACGCTATGTCAGGTAGCCAACCTCTCGCCAGGAAGACATATTTTTTCTGCCAGGACGAACTCCTATTGCTGTCCTGGAAGTCCATTGACGCATGGAAGAGAACCAACCACGGCCACAGGTTACCATTGCATCAACGACTGATCATCTCGGAAGAAACGGTAAATCCTGTCCCCTCCACCAGCCAAAGTCCCCTGTCCAGAGTTTCGATGGCACCACATCAACAAACGTCAGCTGCAGGAAACTTCCTGTCAAGAAGGTCACAAGCCTCATGACAGATGATGAAGATCTGGCTACAACAGATGCGGTCTCCATCGCCTGAAGACCAGGGAAGACGTACCAATTGCCCAGCCATACCGCCGAATCCTCTCACCAACTCCAATAGAGTGACAAGAGCACATCAAGGGTCTCCTGTCAACAGAATCATCACCAGACCACAGCCCATATGCAGCACCGTGGTCATTGTGAAAAAAAAGAAAACGAGCATCCGCCTTGCGTTGATTACAGAACGTCTCAAACGCAAGACTGTAGGAGATTGCCTTCCCGCTGCCGAGGATCCAGAATATTTCGATGCCTTGGTCGGCTCCCAGTACTTCTCCACCCTTGACCTGGCCTCAGGCTTTCACCAGATCGCTATGCATCCTGATGACCGCACACAAGACGGCTTTCTCCCACCCATTTGGCCTCTTTGAATACTCTAGGATGCCTATGGGTCTCTCCAACCGGCACCTGCTACGTTCCAGAGACTGATGCAGTCCACCCATGTCGGACTTCATGTTCCAGTTCCTGCTGGTCAAACCTGGACATCTGCGGTGTATTCGCAGACCCTTCGATGAACACCTGTAGATCTTGGACCGCCTTCTGCAGAGGATAATCGACACGGCCGAAGTTAAGAGCAGACAAGTGCCCAGTTCCTACGTCGCCAAAGTTCCCCAATACCTGTGACATACATAACCGCTGAGGGCGTCAGCTGCGAAGCCGCAAGTAAGAAAGCTGTTCAAGAATGGCCCGTCCCGAGGACTCACGACAGATCTGAGAAGTATCCTGGTTTGCTAGCTCTACCAGGCGGTCATTCGAAACTTCGCCAGAACGCCGGACCTCTCCATGACCTGGTGCAAAAGGCTGGCAGCCATACAAACGAAGAAGACGTAACATATCATATGATGTGGGACCAACACTCACCAAGTGGCCCTTTGACATCTGAAAACGGCACAGACAAAGGCACCGGTCCTGGTTTTGCCGATTTCAAGTCCCCATTCGTCCTGAAAACAGACGCAAGCCACGATGGCCTCGTGCCATCCTCTCCCAAGAGCAAAATGGACAACGTAGGGTCCTGGCCTAGGCAAGTCGCCGACTCCGGCCCCCGGAGACGAACGAAGCCAACCTACTCCATATGAACTGGAATTCCTGGCGAGACTGGGCCATCTCTGAGAAGTTCAGAGACTATCTCCTGGGCGCGAAATTCACCGTCCTCACTGACAACAAACCCCCTCGTCCACTTCCGCCATGCTGCACTTGGGGCACATAGAGCAAGATGGGCTTCACACTGGCCCAATTCAACTTTGAAGAACAATAATCCGCCCAGGAAGAACCAACCCTGCAGATGCCCTTATCCAGGCTCCCAGGCCCCTCCGGTACCAGCTCCTACAAACCGACCTCCCCAGCTTGCTATGGCACAGGAACCCCATTGTCAGAACAGTCCTTAGTTGACCCTATCCTCATCATCTCAGAAGCACCCAGTCAAGATGCAGTCCTGACCCTACTAACCCCTCCTTAAAGTCCCGACCAGAACTTCTGCAGCTCCAGAAACAAGACTCCTCATCGGCCCATTCCTGGACCACTTGGCCAGCAAGCCCCCCTGCAGCAGGAACCAAAATTGAAGGCACTTTGCGACAACACCCTCGCCTTTGCCTGAGAGATGGTGTCTTAGGTACACACCGTCGCTCCAGCACCCATCAGCAAGGACCAGTGGAGCCAGTTGAGTGTTGCCAACGCATGAGACCCGACGTTTTAGCTCGCTTCCTAACCAAAGGGCCACCAAGGTTTTAGAAGTACGCTTGTCTCCTACAATCCAGTCTACTGGCCATGCATGCACCAGGACACGAAGGCGTACCATCGACCTCCTGCCACCGTGCCATGGGGCGTCGGCCGACCGTCCAACCCACGTCCGGTCATCTGCTGGCATCCCGACCAGTCTGGAATCCTTGGCCAACGACATCACGCCAAGCTAGACCCTGTCAAGTGATGCAGAGAAGAACGTCCTGTCATGACGGACTTTTCCACGAAATTCACCCAGGGGCAGTACCAACAAGAACCAGGAGGCTATGAACCGTCGCCAAAGTCCCGTTGCACACTGGTTTCCAGCGTTCGGGGTCCCAGAGAGAATACACAGCGACCAGGGTCGAGACTATCGAGTCGCGCACTTATCCGGGAGCTGGGCTCGATCTATTGGCGTGAAGAGAGTCCCACACCACGCCATACCAATCCACAAGGAAATGGGCAATGTGAGCGCTTTCAACCGCTCTCATGCACAGGCCCTATCTGCGCACTCTAACGTCTACCCCCAGAGGAGTAAGACCAATGGCCTGTACACTTGCCAGAACCTTGTGCAGGCGTATAACAACACCCCCACACGCCCTCCACAGGTTTTTGGCCCCCCACACTTCTGCTCTTTGGCCAGCAAACCAAGCTCCCTGTCGATGACCTTCGGGGTGCCCTACCACAGCTGCTGCTGGTGCAGTTTGACTGGGTCCGCCAGCACCGTCTCCGCCTCCAGGAGGCCCACCTGAAGGCCGAACAACCATTTAAAAGAAAGTGCAGCAAAAGGGACAGACTCACGGACAAAAGGGCTGCAGACCATGCCCTGAACATAGGCGACTAAGTCTACAACGCCGGAAAACCGCATTCATCGTCAGCAAAAAGATCCAGGACCAATGGAAACCTGATCATATACCAGTGACGTCCCGACATATGGATGTCTACACTCCTACACAGTCCCAGCCCCTGGCTGGTGCCCAGAACAAACCATCAACCGAAAAGATCTGCTGCTGCAAGTGCCCCCAGGAACCTGCGACAAGCCGACCAGCGGAGGTGACGCCAACTCCACCCACCTCCGATTCGAGTCGACAGCGAGGATGAGCCAGGTCCTCTACATGCGTAATGCCCCAGACAGACAGCACCCAACCGGCGTCCAAGAACGGTTGGTCACCACCGCTGCACCCCCTCCTGGGTCCACCTGCGGCATGTGCTGTTGACCGACCCATGCCAGCCCCCACGTCGGTCTTCGCGTCCTTTGCAGAAAAGCCTGCAAAAAGGTATCCCTCATGCCCGCCTGGACAATTCATAATGGTGACTTTCTTAATGGGTAACTGACTTGGACAGGCATTCTAGAGGACAGTTTTTATAGATTTGTAATACCCCATGCTTGATAGCTGAAACACCTTTTTAGGAAGAGGTGTTGCGGACCGTTTTGCCAGACAGTTCATTTTGTTCATTATGTTTTTTTTCACAGCTAGTCTATGTTAGCTGTTTTCAGCCACCATATTTGTTGTTTTCATGTTTGAAATGAGGGGAACCCCTTCTTTAGGCCACCAGAAGTCATAAAAGAAGGATTTAAGTTGAGAGTGCCTAGGCAATTCGCCTCAAAGGCTAAAACCTGTCACGAATTTCATAACCTGGGGACTTAACTCAAAAGGGTTTTGATAACAATCCTTTTTTCCCTTTTATCATGTTTATGGCTGACATCATGGATTTTGTTCAAATAGCAAGTCATTATTGTCACGTGGCACCCCAGTGTTTGGAGTTGGATAAATCCTTTTTTTTTTCTTCACTTTATCGTGCTATGTCTGACTTTATGGATTTTGTTCAAATAGCAAGTCCATGTTGTCACGTTGGCACCTCCGTGTTTTGAGTTTTGATAAATCCTCCAGGTAATCGGTTACCCTGAACCTTCTTGGAATGTTTAAAATAACAAGTCTTGCAAATTCCCATTTAGTACCTGACATCTTGAATTTTGTTTTGAAAAAAAAAAAAAAAACAAAATAACTAGTCCCACTACTGTCACTTGGTAGCCTGATTTGGATCTTCATGATTTTCTCTTCCCATCATTTCTGGCATCTGACCGTTTTGAATTTTGTTAGTAACAAAATCTTCAAGTCCATTTTTTGGTATCCGACATTTTGGAATTTTTATATTCAAAATGATAAAGTCCCATTATTTCACTTGTACCTAACCCAGTGCTTTGGTTTTAAATCACATTTTGCCAATGATTTCGTCTGACCTCCTGGAATTTTGTTTTAAGTATCAAGTCAGTTTAGTCACTTATGTACCCAAAGTCCGGGTTTTTTGTTCATGAAAGGAATCCCTTGTAGTCATTTTTGTATTTGACTATTTGGAATTTTTTGTAAAATACATGTCCATATCTAGTCAGTGTGAACTGCGACTTTCAGGCACCTTGTTTAAAAGACAAGCCCTTGTTTGGTAGTCAGAGTAATTGGAAATGCAAAGAATGAGAGGGAGAACAAGATGTTTGACTTTTGATTTTTGATGCATTGATGTAAGTGGTTTGATTGGGGTAGCCATGCCCCTAAAGACTTTGATAGCTGATGCATCAATTTTTTTTCATTGATTGATTTTTGCACTCTTACTCGATAACTCTGTTATTTTTCATGTCATTTTTGTGCCAGCGAGGACGCTGGTTGTAACAGAGTAGGGGGGGAAGTAGCCTGGTGCTAACAGGTATATACTTCAATCGGTACCTACGTGGGATGAAAATGTTTGTGCGAGAGTTATTTATCCCCTTACCTCCCCTTGGGTCGAATCTCATTTTTTATTGTGTAAATCTTTAAAATCAAGAAATCCTCAAACCTACATAGTTGTAATGTACTCGCTGAGTCACAAAATTAATGTATTTGATTCATTACAACCGTACTGGGTTGAGAAGCCCATATTTTTCTCTAAACTGGTATTTTCGCACGAGCAATCCTTGGCGCCATTTTCAATGTCTGTCGAAGAATATTGAATAATTCTTGTTTTACAAAAAGTAAGAGGAAAACCGAAGAATCTGAAAGATGATGTTTTAAAAGTAAAGTCCATAAAGCTTTCATTTCGTATATCGCATGCCAGATCTTTCTGTACAAGCTTCCGACAGACGAAATGACTGACAGCGCCGGTCCCTAAGCGAGTCGCCTTTCGATGTTACTGTCGAGTTTTGATCTGAATTGTCGTATCATGAAATTCGGACTTCCCGATCGAAATCTGCTAATGACTCCATTTTGTTATGAATACAACGAAAATGTGTAAATTTATTATTTAACAGACCCGTTTCAACAGATATTTTTCAGTTGAAAATTGTGCGCGCGAGCGCCGACAAGTGAAAAGTCACTGTGTTTTCTAGTAATTTTTAATAACAGAAATCACCACTTAAGACACTGTCTCGGAAAATGAAGTTATAAGTATGAAAAAGCGAGAATGCCAGCTTTATATTCATTACAAAATATTTCACGCTGTTTGGTATTTTTCATCGAAATAAAGGCAATAATGACTAAGCTTGTTAAAAGTGGCTTCACTCTGGACATTAATCAGCAATGATTTAGTACCAGGAACAAAATTGTCAAATGTGACTTACTGCATTTTATTTCCTTGTGTTCTGAGGTTTTTCATCGATAGTAAATATGTTTTGATATTTGAACGGACCTGTCGAGCCAGACAACCACGGAAGCAGCCATAGAAAAACACAAAATTCTGTTGTTCCGGCCGCGCGAGGCCCGGTTCGTGTCTTGGCACCGTATCGCTGGCTTTGCGCCGGTCCCAGGTGTTATAAGTAAGTGGCGCGCTGTGTGAGAATGGTATCAGTGTTCCCTGATGTGACGACTGGCATGAAGCAAATAAAAGGAGAAAACTCATCTTTCGACCCACCTGCGCTTCTTGACTGGCTGCTGTCCCTTGTTCCTGCACTCCTCACCATCTGCCTGGCTTCACCTGCACAACCCCTTATCCCCCTCCACACCATCACACTAAACTAAACCGTCAACAAACTATTAAGCCCTACACAAAACAAAACCAATGTTGTTCATCATCACTGTCATCACCGATAATCACAGTCAACATCACAAAAGAAAGTACAATAATTTCCAGCATAAACTGCACACCTTCAAATAAAAAACAAATAATCAAAGAAAAAACAACTACACAACGCAGCACCAAACAATTAGGCATCAAGAAAATATTCAGAAAATTGATGATGAAAAATGATGAAACCAATGTAAACCAGGCCTGTGTATTCTGAGACTGACTGTTCTGATCTGGCACGAAAACAGGGAGGACTTAGGCAGACAGTGCAAGGAACTATGCATCAGCTCTTCACAGTGTATTGTCAGTCACTGTTCTTCTTGCAAGCCACTGAATGACTTGCCTTTAATATCAGACCACAAAGGAATTCAAGAACTCTTTACCAACACTGGCCATTAAGTCTACAGATGAATCTTCATTAACACTGCCGCTACATCTGCTTCTGCACTTAAGCTTGGCTGTGATCCGTGTGCTGTCAAACCTGTTGCCGCTTTTCTTTTAAACATCGATACTTGGAACTGCTTTCATCAGCTGTTGATTGAAAACAAAGTTTTTCTCTTCTCTCTCTCTTAGATTTGTCTGCTGCTTTTGATACAATAGATCACTCCATTCTTCTCTCAAGACTCAACACTTCTTTTGGTCTTTCTGGTTCTGTCCTTTCCTGGTTCTCTTCATATCTCTCTGATCGCACGCAAACTGTTTTTAGTGAAAGGTGTTAAGTCTCCAGCAAGAGCACTTCAGTTTGGTGTTCCTCAGGGATCTGTCCTGGGACCGGTTTTGTTTGTGCTGTACACCCAGCCTCTCTCGGCCATTATCAGCCAACACTCTCTCCTTCACCATAGCTTTTCAGATGACAACCACTGTATAACTCTGCCCATATCAGTCAGCTTCATGAAATAATCTCCCTTCTCAAGCATGCATTACCGATGTTAAATCATGGATGCACAATAACAAGCTACAACTTAACCAGACAAAACTGAAATAATCCTCATTGCTTCGAAACACACTTTTAGAACTCATTCTCTCCCTAGTTCTATAAATGTTGATGGAAATGAAATAAATCTATCAGTGTCTGTTCGTAACCTCGGCGTTACACTCAACCAAACTCTCTCTTTTAAACAACATATCTCTAATGTGTGCAAGTCCTGCTACCTTGAACTTCGTAGAATGAGCTCAGTTCGCCGCTTTCTTACTCAAAATGCTCTGAAGACTCTAATCTGTGCTTTGTCCTGTCTCGGCTCGACTATTGTAACTCCCTCCTTGCCGGTTGTCCCTTAACGCTCATCTCTAAACTTCAAAAAGTTCAGAACAATGCCGCCCGTCTGATCTCCCCGCTCCTCTAATCTGATCACATATCACCAATTCTGTCTTCCTTACACTGGCTCCCAATTCAGTCTCGCATTAGTGTAGACAGCATGACAGAGGGCTGGTCTACACAAGCACAGTTCAAGGGAAATAACCGTAGTTTTTAGTCTCTTGTTGTTCCTTTGGAGATTGTTCCCCTTCAGTGGTAAAAAGAAGGTTGTGGAATTGAAGATAAAGTATTTTGATTTGGTTCTAGTTTACTATTTTCATTCTTGTATATAAAAAATTTGGGAAGTTACTAGAAGTAATTATTTTGGTGGGTTGAAATTATTAATTTAGGAAAAGAATAACCAATTTCCCCCCTGCTTCCTTTCCCGACAAGTTTTTTT
>JAFLJL010013402.1:0-29439 GCA_018398815.1 Conus ventricosus
CCAATGTTTCCTTTTTTTACTAACGCCAATTGCCAAAGGCTTCTTGCATAAATTTTCTTCTTCTAAAGATAGAGCTAATTTCTCCCAGAAATTGTCGCATTTTAGTCCAAACGGATTAGCTGAAAGTCAATGAATGCGGAAAAAATTAAAATTTGCAAAATTTTTCTTTTCTCTCCTCCAACGATAGAAGGATATAATTGTTTTTATCCCGGACAGACAGCAGCATAAGTCCCTTTAAATAGTCTTGCCTAATGGAAGAGAGCAAAAGAGCGATCTTGAATGATTAAAAAATTTCGCCACGTTTTCTCAGTGAAGCTTGTTTGTTTCCTTCCCCCCCTGTCCCCCGACTGCCAGCAAATTTATACTTTTTTTCTAATCTGGCTGTGCCTCCAAAAAAGAGAGGAAAAGTCAAGGAAAATTCTCGAACAAGCCTTTCGACAGTAACGAAGAAGTGAGTTCCAGGAACAAATAACCCGTTCCGCCTACTTCGGTCCCAATGTATTCTTTTCTCTAAAAAGTCTTCTGGACGAGCAACGCTCGGCATGTCAGCTGTCGCCAAGACAATAAGAGTGCCGGAAAGTAGGCTTTGCCAAAAAGCCTGTTGAAAAGTAAGCTGTTGGACTAAAGTAAGCCTGTTTGGACTAAAGTAAGTCTGTTTGGACATAGTAGGTCTGTTTGGACTAAAATAAGGCTGTTCGGACTAAAGAGCCTGTTTGGACTAAAGTAAGCTGTTGGATAAAGTAGGCTTTCGGACAAGTAAGTTGTTTGGACTAAACTAAGCCTGTTTGGACTAAATAAGCCTGTTCGGCTAAATAAGCCTGTTTGGACAATAGAGAGGCTGTTTGGACTAAAGTAAGTCTGTTTGGCTAAATAAGCTGTTGGACAAAGAAAGCTGTTGGACTAAAGTAAGCTGTTTGGACTAAAATAAGCTGTTCGGGCCTAAGTAAGTCTGTTTGGCTAAATAAGTCTGTTTGGACTAAAGTAAGTGCTGTTTGGACTAAAGTAGTCTGTTCGGACTAAAATAAGGCTGTTTCGGACTAAAGTAAGTCTGTTTGGCCCTAAAATAAGGGCCTGTTCGGACTAAAAGTAAGTCTGTTTGGACTAAAATAAGCTGTTCGGACTAATAAGCTGTTTGGACTACAGTCTGTTTGGATAAATAAGGCTGTTTGGACTAAAGTAAGTCTGTTTGGACTAAAGTAAGCCTGTTTGGACTAAATAAGCCTGTTTGGACTAAATAAGCCTGTTTGGCCGTAAATAAGGCTGTTTGGACTAAAGTAAGTCTGTTTGGACTAAAGTAAGCTGTTTCGGACATAACGTTGGAGGTCTGTTTAGGACTAAAATAAGCCTCAAGTATTCGAAGTATGTAAATTTTTGTTGTTGTTGTGCATGTCCATAAAAAAATGGGAAACGACGATATTCATATTGTTGACCAAGAAGCGCTGAAAGACAATAATAACGTCATAGTGGGGAAAGAATTTGTTGGGTTTCAGATCGCAGCTTTCCTTTACCTCATCCGTCGATCCGATCCAGATGTGCGATTTGTCTTTTACCATAAGCCGCAAAGGCAGAGCAAATTTACTGTCATGCAACCATTACATGAAAGTACTGATGATAATACAAATGGTATTGTTAATCCGGTCCAGAAAACTTATAAGCATACTCGATTCAAACCGCCAACAACGCCTTTGGATCAAAACGTTCGAAATTCGGGCGGTGGATTTAGAGCACGTAAACGCTTGCGAAACGGCCTTAGTAGCGTTACCTGCGTATTGTTCGAGTCTGGATTCTATTAAAAAGGTCTTTGAAGCGAACGAACCGTATTACGAGAAATATATTAAAAAGAAATCTAAACCAATATATATTTATTTGACAAGTTCTTCCAAATATTATTTAGAGGCGCTAGAACAGGCGGCAGTAACGTTTCCACGACTTGTATGGTTCCTCTTGGCGACGAGTATTGCGATTCCGGAGAAAGGTTTCTCGAAATCCTGAAGAAAGGACGCCGTTTAGATTCGTGGCGATTAAAAAAAGGGCACGGAGGTACGGAATAAAATCGATCAACACGCGATCGAAAACGTAGAATGGATCGACTAAGGGAAGACGCGATGATAACCATAGCGGAAAACGATGATGATTATGATGATGATGATGACGATGCCACGATGCGCATAAAGTTTACCACTCAAATTCCCTTGACGCGCTTCTTGGACACTAACGAACTTTCTGGGATGAGAGGAAGCCTTCTAGTCGCCGTAAAAGACCCTTCTTCCAGAGAAATCCTTTTCTGCTCTTGGGAAGAACTGTTGAAAGTTCTGAATCTCAACACTCACTGGGAAAGCCTTCCGGCGATCGTTTAAAAATCCCAGCGCGCCCCAGTCGGGATGGTTCCACTTTACCGTGGAGAAGTTAAAATGGTATCCCAGCGCTTTTTTCCAAAACGTCTCCATCTTCGGAACTATGAACGAACCCCTCAATATGATCAATCCGGTAGCTCACTTGTTAGGACCGACTCGTCTAAACGTACCGGCGAACTGCTAGTCTATGGTACGAGCGAAGAGGAATTAAATCGGCGGTTGGTGGCGTCCAGCCTAGCGTCTCATCAAAACCCATTCGCTCGCGAATGGACGATGAAAAGAGAAGAAGAAAGGAGGAAGGTGAGCGAAGGGATCACGCACGAACTCTTTGTCATTTTTTATCGAAAAAAAGACTATGGGCTCGTGGCAGGAGAGTCGCGAAGGCGCTAAAACATCGTCGTTCGATGACGACGATTTTAGACGGTTTCATAAGTATTGGCATTCCATGGGTGTGAAGGAACCGTGCCGGGAAATGAACAAATTGAAGCGGTATTTCCCTAACGGCGTGGACGAGCTGTATAACGATTCGCGCTTTCAAAGGTTGGTGTACAGAATATGTCCCCATTATGAGAAACTGCGAGCCCGCCACGACTGTTTAAGTTAAACATCTTGCGAGCCGTGGTAGCGAAATTGATGATAGATTTAGTCCGTGATCAGGATCTTGTCACCCAAAACATCGTTAACAACGACTCCTTTCATGAACGTTGGCAAAATCTCCTTAACGCGGGAGACCGATCCGCTTACCGCGCCGCGGAGTATATCCTGGAGGTGTTGTTAACGACCGGCGGAAAAATTATGGCAAAACGTCGTTTACTATACGGTAATGAGAATGCGAGAAAAGGGCGAGTTCGCGCATTACTACTCGCCGGTCGACTCTTTCCTGGTAGAGGCCTTAAACTCGCCCCGCGCCACGAGTAAACGCTTCTCAAAAAAAGAAAGGTCGGTAAAGAAAACGTTTTTTTTCCCAAAACCCGCTGGCATTTCCCTTTTTCCCTGGCGAGTCGTTTTTGGGTCAGCGGCGATCCTCGCCTGGACGCGGCGCGGGAAGTTTTTTGATCGAGGCTGCGGGGGCTAAGTGGGGTTTTCACGTTCGGGAATCCGGCCCCTTGCTTCCCAGACTACGTAACGAACGAGGTCTTCGGCATTTCTTCTGGCCCCAACCCTTTAAAAACAAATAAGCCTTTTTTCAGACCAAAAAACCCTGGACGGTTTTTTGACCAAATAACCCCGCCGGGTCCCTCTACCTTTGTTTAGACACGGTGGTCGTTTTCTAAATCTTTTTTTACCAAAGAATAATCGGGAAAGACGGGGATGAAAAAGAAAAAAGGAGGAGGAAGGGAGAAGAAGAAAAAATGCGGTTTTTGGAAGAGACGACGCGCGACAAAAAGGGAAGAGGATGAGGACCTCCGCGTAAAAAGTCAAAAAGGGGTGGCGGTAGCCGCAGCGGTGGGGGGAAATGCCAAAAAAAGACGATGATGTTTTAAGCATCTTTTATAAGGCTCTGGAGTTTTACAAGTGGATGCGATTTATGCGGGTTTTGAAAAAAAGGAAAGAACAATTAATATTTTTAAAAAAAAGTTGTGGGACGATTCAAGGAGGAGATTTTTTAGGTCTCCACGTATTGCGATTGCGATTCCCTACCGGATGCCGCGGCGCCCCGTCTTTACAATATACAAGCCGGTGCAAATCGTTTTTAGGCCGATCAGGGTTGAAAAAACGTTTCTTTTGCTCCATTTTTTGGGGTTGTCCTTTGGGGTGACCCGTATTGAAAAGGGGGGGTTTTCAGTGGGAGACATCCTAGCCCCGGGCTCGGCCCGGTGGTACGTTGAGCGCTCAAAAGGGAGTTATTTTGGGCGGTAGCGGTAGCAGATCCCCTGAAAACCTCTTGAAATCGTACGAAGAGGGATTTAAAAGACGTGTGGACAATTTTTTTCAAAAGCTCTTTCCCCGCCCAAAAAACGCCGCCCCCTTTAAAAGTTTCGCGAACAAAAACATTTTCGACGTTTTGGACGATTTGGATAACCTTTTTTTCCGGGGCATTTTTGAGAATGTTTTTCCCGGGTAAAAGAATCTAGATTACATTGCACTATATATTGAGAACGCTCGAAAACGAAAATGTTATTAAGAAGAAACGCCGATGCTACGACCAATTTTTTTGGGTCGAGAAACCCCTCGGAAAATCGTGTTTGTTTACTAAAGGGGAACCCTGACAAAAAAACCCTTTTTCCAGTGTTTAATTTTTTTATTGCCCCTAACGATGATTAAAAGCTTTTGAAACCCGGGCTAACCGGCTAAAGCGATTTGGAGGAAAAATTTTTAGAACTGGATAAGACAAAAACGGAAAAAAAAACATCCGCGTTTTCTCCAAACGCTCGTCTCACGTTGGTGCGACTGCAACCCCCTCTTTTTTTGGATTTTACGGAACTCCCTCCAACTTTGGTCCCGTTATTTTCGAAACAAGCAAAGAACTTTCTAAAATGGCCGAACTCGCCCTTTCGGTGGCTATAAAAAGGGGGACTCCCATCTCGGCCAGGGGATAGCCCGCCCTTTGGCAACGCTTTCCCGGGACCCGATCCTTCCTCCCCCGGGGACCTGTTCGTCTCAGAGATAAAACTTGTGGAAATACAAAAGCGCTAAAAAACGAGGGCAGGTTATTATCCGAATCGCGAGATTGTTTATAGATTAAAAGAAGTTTTGCAACTTTGGGGGTTTTACTTTCCCGCTTCTGCGGAGGGGAAAAAAATAACAGCCTTTACGTCCCGATTACCGTACTGTGTTTTTGCCGGAGGGATACCCATTTTTAACATCCCCATCGAGAAAGATACAATGGGAACGATCGTTTCCCTAGACGTCGAGTCGATTACCATTGAGGTTGTAACTTGCCTTTAACAGCCGCGTAAGTAGCGCAAGACGCCCCTCCTACTACAGAGGCGCGCGGGAAAATCGAAGAGGTAAAAACTATTAAGTACTCAATAGCGAATCAGGGGAAAAAGTTTGTTAAAGAAGGGAGGAGAAGTTAAAGAAGGAGAGGAAACGGTAGCATTACTCCCGGCAAAAAAAAACGTTACGACAAAGGGTTGGAAGTATCGGAAAAAAAGGAAAAGGAAAAGAAGAAAAGAAGGAAAACAGACCGAAGACGTTTTGTACAAGGAGGAGGCCATCACCGTAGGAAACCGAAAAGGGGCGCCAGAGGTTTTCGGAGGGGGTTTTCCCTCTAGAGTAAGGGTTTTGCTACCCTGTCGATCCGGATGTGCAACCCCCGGGTAGTGAAAAAAACTTACGAATTGCTCGGTTAATCAAGGAGAGTAAAGTTTACCTGGCGTTCGACACATTTACGAATTCCCGCTACCGTTGCCGCGATCGCTTTTACCATATTCGGCGCGGCAACTCGCCCGACCATTTACTTTTCCCTAATGTTTTTCTTAGCTCCCTTTCCTTTTTTTTATACTACTTTTAAAGATTCGCCGCGGAAAAAGGGGTTTTCGGTGGTGTTGCCGCTGGGGGTTTTTTATGGATAGGTGCAAAAACGAAATCGAGCAGTGCCCTGCATCCACTGTAAAAAGGCGGCGATTGCTGCGAAGTTCGATGCCTATTGCTTTAACCCTTCCAAAAAGAAGATTGCTTACTTTAGGGGAAAGTTTTTGGAGTCAAAGTCGGGGGCGAGGTTGAACTCTTTTCGAAACGTTTCAGAGCCCTGGGGAAAAATTTGGAAATTTAAAGGGGAAACCCTGTTGTTAGCGAAACGGTGGATTACCAGTTGCAGACCTTTTGAGGGCACGTTGTTTTTCCCGTACTCAAAAAATAAATACAGGTGGGCTTACTGGGGGAAAAAACTTCACGAGACGGAATAGTCTTGCCCGTTGAAGTCGCGCGAAACGAGTCGTCGTTAGAAAAGCCCCGGGCCCCAAATGCTCAGTGCGATGTTTCGCTCGGGCCCTTTCTTGGAACTGATGCATAATTCAAACCCCGCCCTCCTTTTTCCCAAAGGAAAAGGAGCGAATGGAAAAATTTTTTTAACGACGGTCCGGAGCCCCACCCTTTCCCGAACGTTTTTTAAACGTGTTCATTTTAGAAAAAAAATTGGGTCCGGAGTCGGCCAAAAAGGTAAGGCAAAACCCGGGGGGAGAAGAAGAAAAACGGGGGATATTAAAGGACATCGACACAAACGCGCAATTGCCCTGAAAAACGAGGCGGAGAAGAAGAAACCGGGTGAATTTTGCCCAGTTCAGTTTTATCCCGGGTTTCATACACGAATTGGGGGACCGTTTTGGCCCAAAAGCGTGATAGATGGAAAAAGAGGCTTTCGGGGATTTGAGCCCTTTTCGCGGGGGGGTGGCAACAAAATCCGGGAGGAGCCCACGTTCGGAAAAAAGAGCAAATAAGATCAAAAAAAAGGCCGTTGTCCCGTCCCTACCCGCGGAAGCATCTCCATTTAGGAAAATGTCCCAGAATTTTCCGCATTTGCGGCCGTCATTTAAGCGAAATTCAACACAAAGTCTCACGAACTTCGAAACGTAAAATTGTTGGGGATGAGGAAAAGGAGGAGAGGGAAAAGGGAAAAGGAAAAAAATTTTAGCGGAGGAAAGGAGGAGACGGAGGGAAACCGGTAAAAATCAAGAAGAAAAGAGACGAAGTGAAGCGGGTTATTTTCAAAACCCGTACATACGAAGATACTTTTAAGGGTTGATCGATCTAATTCACTTTAAATCTTACCCCAATCGTGGACTTATTGTCAAGTTTACTACTACCGAGCCCCTCTTCTGTTGGGGTAGTGCATAGCAACCCCGCTACCGTCGTACTTCCAGCGGTTTGCACGGGTAGCGGTCTTTTACGGGGGGGCGACATTCGTCTACCGAAAGGTTTTTTATCAAAAATGGTTAGACCGGGGGTTTTAAATTTTTCCCCTTTCGCATTCCCACCCCGGACCAAGAGTTCCGAAGGAAAAATCTATCAAAAAGCTTCCGAAGGGCGGTGTGAAACGGAAAATTTAACTGTTTTTAATCGAGCGCTTTCATCTCTTGACAAACGGAGGGTGGAAAATATGGGGTTGCGAAAAAAAACCCCCCACAACGAGGAGGCGATTACAATCGGTTTATTACGATTGAGCGATCAGTTGAACCGCCAAACGCATCTTCTTTTTTTAACCCCAAAAGTTGTACCGTTGTTCAAACAATACGAGTAAGAGCGTTTGGTGTTTTCAGAGTCCCCAAGGATGGAAATTTTTTAATCTTCGCAAGCAGACAAAACAAGTCCCCAAAAAACGCACGCGATTTATTTAGACTGTTTTTTACCCCCTCATTTTTTCCCAAAGATTTAATGCAAGCCAACGAAAATACGCTGTACATAACGTAGAGATTAAAATTGAAAGAAGGTTGAAAAATAAAACTTTATGAACCACGAACGGGATATCTTGTATCGGTTTCTGTTTTCTCAACCCTTGGTACTTCTAATGGGCACTCTTCATCTCGCCCTCCTGCGGTCGAAAAATGCACGGGGGGGGGAAAACACCCCCCGTTTCCCCGAAATAGTAGAGGGGGTGGTGGTGGGGGCCCTCTTGTTTGTTTGTTTTGATTTTGGGCGTTCGGGGAAATTTTTCCTCGACGTTTAAAACGGTTCAAAAGTCCCATCTCCCGCGGGGGGGGGGTTATAGTATGGCCCACCCCGGCGGGGTTTTGGGGAAAGGGATTTTTTTCCCCTGTTTTGGCGATACTGGCGATTGAGGTAAACCGTTTGGGGTGGCCCGTAATATTGATTTTATTAGCGGACGGATCCGGAGGTTCAAAAGCGGGTTAACGTTGCTGGGTTTTTCAGTAAGAAATAAAAAAACGGGTCTTTTTTTTGAGTATAAACTGGGTTTTTCTGTACGTGATGGTCAGAAAAATTTTTTAAGAACGAACCCCTCGTAGTTACTTTCAGAGTTTCGGGTTTAACGTCCCGGGGACGCTCGGCTTCGATTTTCCTCTAAATGTCCGTGTTAAAAAACTCGTTCCAAGATGTGGGGAGCTGTCAGTTGGGTAACGCGAAAACCCGAGGGGTAAGGTTCGGGGCGTTGAAATACTTTTTTTTTTTTTACCGCCGGCCGGGTACTTTTTAAAGTCGTGAACCCCGATCCTTAATAGTTTATAAATGGATAAAATTGGTCGCCTTTCGCTCGGGGGGTTTATTTTTGATCCCCTTTTTCTTCGGAAGAGGTGGCCGTTAGATTTTCTGTCGGTTCGCTGACAAAAATGTGTAAATTTAGTTCTTTCCAAAAAGAGAACAAAAGAAATCCAAAAAAAAGTTTTTTTTCTTCGGCGTCTTCTTCAATCTCACTCTCCTCGTCGTCTTTGCTGCCAGAAATTTTTACTGTATTGGGGAAAATACTTTTGTTTTCCTTGCCCCAACATACTTGAGCTTGGGACAAATCGTCGTAAGGAACCTTCCTGCGTCTTTTCAAAGGTTCCTAGCCCCGCTCGAAGTTGCAAAGACGCCAAACTGAAAGCGGAGCCGGCCGCTCTGAAAAACCCCCGGGGAATCCGTATTAAAACTCTTGTTCGAGGCCTCGGCGACTAAACGCGCCGTACAATCGTAACTTATTCTTAACGCTTGAAAAAAACGTTTTGTTGAAATGGTTTACATCGGTTTTAAACGATGTAACTTCCCACCCCGGCGAACGGTCGAGCGATATTTTGTAAATACAGCGCATCGAAGCTTGCCATGGCCGCCGTCGTGGGCCGTGTTGGTTCGAATCAAAAACCCTTCCAATTGCTCTCTGCGGGGTTTTTTCCCGGGGAATTTTAAAATATTATTCGTTAAACCCCAAATTCGTTTACCGAGGAGTTCGTGGACTTTTCAGTCTCAAAACAGTTTTAGTTCGTCTGGAAGATGGTTGTCACGCGTTTGTTGGTGTTTTTAGGAGCCCCCGGAGCTTATTCTTTAGCGGAGCTCCCCATTGGGAAAGCCAAACACGACGCTCGGCGTTTATCCCGGGAAAAAAAGAAAAGCGGGCGGCTCGGGAAGAGGTTTTCCGCGGTATTCGGAAAACGAACGATGGTACCTTCACTTTGGAGGAGGTTTTGGGAAAGAAGATACATCCGGCGCGTTTAGACCAAGGAAGGGGAAAGGGGGCGTTTACCCTATTATTTTTTGTCGGTTTTAGCAGTCGTGTACCCCCGGGGCTAGTTTTTTAAGCCCCCTCCATGAGAAAACATTAAATGTATCGAGCGTGTAGGGGCCCAAAAAATGACGTTTTCGAAAGATCGTTAATTTCCCCAAGGGGAACTCTGCTCCCCTCCTCCTTTCCCTGATGTTTTTTTGGTATTTTTTCTCAAAACGGTCGAGAAAAATGTTAAACAATGACTTACGGAAAAAGGGTTTTTATTTTTGTTTTTCCCCTTTTGTAGGTCTTTTCCCGAAGAACCAATAGGTTCTCGAACGGGCCAAAGGGACGAAGGGGGAAGCAGAAAAAAGTGCTAGATTTAATGCTCTGGACGGGCTAAAAAACCGATTAATTTTCCCTTCTCCAAAAGCTTCTCGCGCCCCCGCCTCTCCGGTTGCTTGTATCGCGCGTTTTCCCAGGAAAACGTTTTTCAGGGTTCTTTTCGGGAAAAGAAGAAAAGAAGACGCCTCTACTCGAACGAGACGACGACGGACGTAAATTTTATCTTTAAAGGGGTTTAGCCGCAAGACGAAGACTCCTGTTGCTTTTAAAAAAAGGAATATACGGAAAAACGTATCAACGCTATTCTAGGCGGCTTACGCTTGATTACGTCGGCGTTTTTTGTCCTCCGGAAGGAAGAAGGGGGTCCCCGCTTTATCCGTGGAAATATTTGCGAAGAACGAGGGAAAAGAAAAAGAAGAAGGAGAGGAGGAGGAGGAGGGGGGAAAGAGATTTCATGGCCAAATATATGCGCTAATGGAACCCCCTTCTTTTTTTGAAGCGAATAATCTGGGGGGTCGCGGTACTTTGGGGTCAAAGAGTTTGGAAAGAAACGATCGAGAAACCCCTATCTGTCAAAAAAGTTTTAAATATCACGTCGTTCGGCCCTTTGGGAATTTGTTCGTCGTTTGTTATTTTACGATGCAAAAGGCATGGATCTTTAAAAAGGAACAAATGGCTGTGTGTATCGAGTGTAATCTTTCAGAAACCCTATAAAAAAGGTTTATTGTTTTTTAACGCTTCTTCCCACAGAAACTCTATTCCCAAAAATATACTACGAACGAGGAGGAGCGCGGGGTTTTCGAGAGTATCCATAAACAGACGCTAGCTTTCGCCTTATGTTACTTGGCGGTGTTCGAGGTTGCGAGAAGTTTTAGGTTTGGGAAAATGTTTTTGCTGAGGTGAGGATATTGGTCTTGTTGCCCCCCTAAAGTCCCCTCAAATGTTCTGGAACCTTTACTTTGTATATGTACGGAGAAGAAGAAAAAGAAAACTGCCCTTTAAAAAGTGGGTGTTGTTTTTTGGTGGAAAAAATTATTTTGAAAAAAGGGGGGGGCGGGGGGGCTTTTTTTTTGGGGGGGGGGGAGGACAAACGGTTGTTCTTCTGGAGTTCTTAACGGTCAGAATCTTCGCCCCTTGTTTTTCCTTGGGCTTACCCAATGGTTTTTTCGCTTTTAAATTTTCCAAACCCCAAAACACACCCTTTTTTTTTAAATTTTTTTTTTCCCCTTTTTTGTTGAGGAATCCCCCAAAGAGGCTCAAAAGGTTTCAGATGTGGCGACCCCCAAAGAACCCCGCCTTGCCGCGGGTTAAAATCATCGTTTGGGGCGGGATGAACTGCCGCGACTTCAGGCGATCATGTCAGCAGGAGATACCACGCCCCCGCCCGGAACGGCAAGAATCTCCTTCTTTGAAGGAGAAATATGATCTGGCCCTCCGACGCCAAATTTGGTCGGCAAAAACCCCCATAGGGAATATTTTGCTGTTCACAATTGGAAGAGGGCGAGGGTCCTTGCCGGGGTTTTTGCGGGGTGTCCGCATCGGCGTCTTCGTCGCCATCCAACTGGGACACCCCCAACCCAAAGGGGTTTTCCCACGGTTCTCGAGTGGATAACCGGAATAACACACCCGTTCTGGCCCCTCTTTTCCCGGGAACCCCGGGGCCATCGAACCTAGCCAAGGGGCTGAAAAAACCCGGGGGAAACTATGGATTTTGAGGGGGATGTTTCCCTCGCGAAAACTCGTCGCCGTGGCCCCCTCGACGTACCGGCGTGGGCCGTTCCTTGCCAATACATAGCTCTGCCGCGCTGGGGGAAAGGCTGGTGAAAGGGGAAGTGCACCAGCCGTGTCAAATTCGGTCTAATCTCTGGAAACCCCCTTTTACCCGGGTCAATGAAGCAGTCGTGAAAAAGGGACCCGAGATCCTGCCGGGGGATTTTACCCCTTTCTGGAGGTCTTAGCTATCTGTGTGCAGTCCCCCGATCAAAAGGGGCCTGCTGAAGGATGTGGCGCTCCTATCCTACAGGGAAAATTAGCCACCGTCATGGCGTACAAAGACACAACAGGGGGCGTTTGAAATCTACACCTTTTGAAGGGGCCTCAGTATAGAGCATTTTGAAGGGGCCCTTGGAGGAGCAGGAGGAGGATGGGGAAATCGTTTTCCCGGGGCCGGCTCTTTTAAAAGTGGCCCGCAACCACTTCAGCGCGGGAGAAGGCTGTGCTGTCATTTATCATTTCCACAGGTTCGGCGGGAAACCCTTTGGGAGCTTTGCGCGCGTTCCTTCGGTATCGCCAGCGCAGGTCGTGCCCCTTTGGGACCGTCTTTGGCCAACATCGTAAACGAAGAACCCCACCGGTCGTAGGCCGCCGGCACGTGAGGTGGCGAGGGCGGAGGGGCGATGATGCAGGAAAAACATGTAAACGAAGAAGAACCACCGAGGTCTAGAGCGCGGTTTTTGCTGACGGTTGGCGGGGCTGGAGGTGGCGTCGCCGACGATGCAAGAAATGATGAAATGTTTACGGGTACGGGGCCCGAGCTTTTTGGAGATCCGCTGTGTTTCGGCCCCGGTTGAAAGCCCGCTAAAACCGAACTTCCGTCCAAAGCCTGAGGAAACTGCCCAAGAAGCTGGCCAGCGAAGGAAGGGAGGGGAGGAGGAGCCCTTTTTGGATGTTCCCATGCAACAAGAGCTTTACCACCTCCGAAAAAGATCGCGAGCAGTGGAAATCCACGGGAAAAAACGCCCAACAACGCCCGCTGTCCAGACCACAACAACACCCGCTGTCCACGTGGAGGACCAGGCTTCCACAACAACACCCGCAGAGGAGGAGGAGGCAACAAAGATGATCTTGCGGTCTGCCACCAAGCGCAGGATCGCAGCCGTGGAGGAGGAGAGGAGGAGGAGGAGGAGAGAGCTCAAGAAGAAGAAACTGGAGTAACCGACAGCGCCGAGGAAATACAGAAAACAGCAAGGGTTTTTTTTTGTTGTTTTTTTACCCTCTCCAGCATAACGGAGTATCTCTCTTCTGTATAGTTTCTGGAGAGTTACGCGGACCCATCTTCTATTGCAATTGTGTAGACGCGTTTTCCCACTCTATAACAACACCTGAAGATTACTCACCTGAAATTTCTATCTGAAAGAAGGGTTGCAATACGGGAGAAAAACGCTGGACTTCAGTTTCCCTCTCCCCCCCTTCCCACCTTCCCTTCCTCCTCCCTTAATTAGAAAGGATTGGGGAAAAAATGCATATAAAGTAGATGGCTCGTGTTCACGAAGCCAAGTTGGAGATTTTGTGGAGAGGTCGCCCTGCCCGAATTCTTACTAAAATAGAAGACGTTGTTGTTGTAGGAATTTTTCATGAAGAGGAGGCTGTACAGTATTATGACTGTGACTATGTTATCATGGACCTGAGAATCGCCGCTGCTATTATCAACACAGAAAAGAATCTACAGAGTCTCTCCATTACCAAGGCAGATCCGGATTTTGGTAGCTTCGGTAAATATCCGTTCTATGCATCCGCTATATTAACTTTGCCCAACAAAAAGCGTTATAAAGTTCCTTGGGCGAAGGTACCTTATATTCCTGAGCAATGCGGTTATAGACTGCTTGTGATCAAGGATTGTGCGTTTGTAGGTCCGCGCATGAAGAGTATCGAGAGAGACTGGCCAGAAGGAAAATAGAAAAGGAAAAGGGAAAAGCAGTGGACATTCTTACGTACCTGTGCTAATTTACATGTTATGCGTATTTTCTCTATGACACCAGTCTGAAATCACTTTTATTCTACACTGTATTATGGTACTACATTGATAAAAAATAAAAAAAATAATAAAAAAATGTGTGTGCGCGTGTCTGTGAGTGGAGTGGCGCGCTCGTTGACCTTGACCAAGTTGCTCTCTCTGCAAGAGAATGGCAGAAGTTACGTGTGTCTTCCGACCAGACGCGGCCCATTTCCCCAACTTCCGCCAGGCGGGGTCGAGGGTTGACACGAGTGCTTCCGCTCCTCGTAGACAGCCCCTTGACTTACATCTGGCGGAAATTGATACTTGACCACGTTTGGCAGAATAGTTGACAGCGTCTGGCGGAAGTTGATAAGATTCCTGCGCTAGCCACGTGATCTGTCTGTCTGTGATGATGCAAAAAAAAGGCACGCGCGCCTCACCTCAGACGCATATAAAAAGGGGGGGGGGCCAAGCACTAGGAGATTTGTGTTTACTACTGCAATCAGACGCCATTCAACCCGCTGACAGCACGCTGTCTACAACACATCTTGCTCTGTGGTTTTCGAATACATCTTAGTGCCATTCAACTCCTGAGGAAGATGCAGTCGTCATACTCATTTAGTGATGAGGAGCATTTACGGGAAACGGGTTTTTTCTTTTCCAACTTATGCTGTACGGAGGCACAAAGATGATGCGAAGACTCCTCTGGATAAGGGGCTTTCATGGTGCTTAAGAATAATGGATTTAATAAAAGACGCTACCCGTTCTCCCTGATAGTGAGGAGAAAGGCCACTCGAGGGGCCTGCCCCATAGACGTTAATCCGCGATGGCCTCTTAGAGCTGAGTGCAATGAGCGTGAAAGTTACGCTGCTAGCTCAAATCGAGAGGACATGAGACGCTCTAGGAAGGCTCTGAGAGATCACGAAGGCTCAGGCAAGATCCTCCCCCCGATTTCATCGACGTCGACTCCTTTGGAACGAGGACGCCCACTACCTCGTATGTGACGCCCTGAAGATGCGGTGGAAAATACCTCGGTTAGTGTCTCTCTGTGACTGTGTGTGTGTGTGTGTGTGAGGCTACAGTACGTACAAGGGGAGCCAGAGAACACGGTATGTAATATGTATGATGTATGTATGTATGTATGATGATGTATGTATGAATGTACAGAGTATTGCATGCACCAAAAGAGCTAAGTGCTTGCTTTTTTTCTTTTTTTAAGATCCTAGCTGAGGGGGACTATTTTTTCTCCTTTTTTTACAGATTTAAAACTTTGATGGGCTCCTTACCATCACGTCACCGAGTGCCGCGCGGGAAGATGGGAGGAACTGGAGGGGGAGTGCGAGACTCGCGAGGTTCTTGGGAGAGGCACTGGACTCGCGAGGCGTCCTCAACCTAGGACCCCCTATCGGCACTCGGTGCCCCGCTGATCCACCTGGCCAGGGTCAGAATCAACCTCTCGTGAGAGAGAAAGAACCCGCCGCATCACACTACCACCACCATTGTAACTTCTGGTAACATCACCACCACACCACCATCCACCTACACCACCGACACCAACGCCATTCACACCACCACCACTGAGACCATCACCACCGACACTGGCATCGCTGCTACCACCACCACTCAAGCAGCATCAGTACTTACGTTTTCCGAGCCCTGTCCCTTCTACCTGCACCCAGGCTCGTCAAGGACTATTTGGACAGTACCCCTTCAGGTATAGAAAACACCGTACATATCTGCGAGTGTTTATGTATATAATCTTACAGACCATCTGACACACCATCACCACACATCCTTAAGTCGGTCACCCGGATATGGCCTCACGGATGCAGCGGATGCACGTGTGTCAACCCCCCCCTCCCCCCCCCGACCCCATTTGGCGAAAGTTGGCGGAAGTTGGACCTTGACTGCATCTGGGGGGGAAAGCAGCCTGGGCGGATGGCTCTACTTAGACCGCGCATCCGGAGTGAAAGTAGCAGATACGGTGCAGATCTGTTGTGTATGTGTGGTTGGCCACATCACTCTCTTATTGACAGCAATTCAAGAGATGCAGGACTCAAGCAGGCAGGACTCGAGCAGTACACGCCAAGGGAACGAGTATACACCGTTCCCCACAAGACCTGGGAGGGTCCTGCCAGTGAACGTGCCTTCAAGCTACTGTATCCCAACGCCATCCGTGATGAGTCCCAAGGCCTGTCCACGAGCCTCTGTTTATTAGCGGAAGGATGTTTCTTTTATTCAAAACTCAACTCGACAGTGCCCGGGCCATGTTTGTGCAAAGCTCCGAGGGTACCTTTTCTTGTGCGCAACAGCTCCAACCCTACAAACCCGTTCGCCCTCACGATGATGACGAGTAAGGGCCCACTTCCGTACGGATCCAGAAATCGGAGGGCTTCTTCCAAGTCGACTGGTCTGACAACACGGAGCAGAATTTACCTCGGTGAGTCTGGCTCTCTCTCTCTCTCTCTCTCTCCCTCCTCCCCGCGCACCAGTCTGGTGTACGCACAATCGCACACAAAGAGACCCTCGCCCAGGAGACCCTTAATGGGGGGGTTGGAATTAACGTGTGTGTGATGTGTGTTTGTCTGTCGTGTCTTATCCCACTTTTTTCCTCAGGTTTCAAAACCTTGCTGCACCTGCTGGAATACTACATCAGAGAGTGGAAAAAGGGAAAGTTGCGCTGGTGGGACGGGACCAGGAAGCTGCCCATGAAGCTAACCACCCCCCGCCGTCACACGCCTCCGTCTCTTATGCACCTGGTCCGGGTGAGAATTAATCAACATCTGCAGGACCTTGACCACTCTCAAGACCTTCTGCCCATACCGGACAGCGTAAAGGAGTACCTGAAGAAGTACCCCTTCATGTTCTAAAGGCAAGAACTTACATTCTTCTTCTTTTTTTTAAGCTGACTGGCCTTTGCATCAACATGACTTTTCCCTCGCCGCTGATGTGTTATTGTCTGCGTCCTCTTCTGTTTGACGATGATGACGACGCGATGCCAATAAAGAACACAGTAGAAGAATACTACCTCAGGTGACGACATTCAGTGGAAAATACCGGAACTACGGAACTTCCTCGGGTTACTTGACACTCCTGCTGTCTTCATTATTTTATGGAATATGTAAACTAGATGAAAATAGTATTTTTATGTGAATATGTAAACTAGATGAATATGTCTTAAAGAGTTTGAATAACAGTGGTTCTGCACCAAGTGCCCTGGCCACAATGATGTCCATTGTCCATTGTGCCACCATGTTCAGCGACGTCCTTCACCCCCAGCAACCGTCTGCAACGGATGCAGTTACGAGGAGCGGATGCACTTGTGTCAACCCCCCCTTGACCCCGTCTGGCGGAAGTTGGCGGAAGTTGGGTCTCGACTGACTGCATCTGGCCGGATCTACGTGCCACCGTCCGGGTTAGGTTAGTGCAGCCATTTGCTTCACTTGGGCTCCGCCCCCTTCCTTTTTTTTCCCACTCTCATCAAAAGGACTCGTCATTCTGTTTATGTCTTCTGGCCTTGGTGGATCGTGTACCATGTCTGTCTTCTGTCTGTCCTGTCTCTCTCTCTCTCTCTCTCTCTCTCTCTCTTGTTGTGTGTTTGTGTGTGTGTGTGTTAAGACAGAGCAGCACTAAAGAGCCAGACAGGAAGGGGCGGAGCCAAACAAAAGCGCGCAGTATTAAGAGACCGTAACGCAATTTAACAGACACATAACAGCCCACACAAGCAGAGGAGAAGATGTCGTCTTCATCATCGTCGTCGTACTTCCTCAGTGATGCGGAGATGACCGCGCTGGAGGAAGGAGGCTTTTATTACTCAGAAATGGACTTTGATACCAAGTACAAGATGATGCGGACTGCTCCGGAGGGCAAGTTCCTAGTGATGGAGAACAATATTTCGATGTTCCCGTTCCACCTCCTGATAAGCGCGCCGCCCGCCTATAAAATCATAAACATTGTTTATGAGAACGGGTACTTACAGTTGCGGCACAATGACCTGAAAATTGAACTGACTTGCAACCACGCCTTCTGGAACCACGAGGTCACTAGCGTGTACCACGCAGACTTCTCCTGCCTGAGGGTTGACAATATGCAGTGGAAAATACCTCGGTCAGTGTTGCGTGTGTACGTGCGTGTCTGTGTGCAGTCTGTGGTGTTTACAATTGCCTTTCATTTTTTTCCAGTCTTTTGTGACCAGCCCGCCTATTGTAAAAAAATAAGGTGGAACTCTTTTAGCCCCTCATCCGCTCATACCTTGCTTTTTGTTCGCAGATTCAAAACCCTACTGGACTTGGTGGCGTACCACTTTGCCGAATGCCAGCGAGGGGAGGAACCTGCCAGGACTGTCTTAAACATGGTTGCTCCCCTTCGCACTCGTTCCCGTCCCTGCAGCACCTGACCAAAATGGCCATTAACAGGCAGCTGCGGTCCGTACATCGACCCATCTCCACTATCACCACCATCGAGACCGCCTCCGCCACCTCCATCGAACTGATCAGAGTGCTGCCCATCCCCAGGCCCGCTCCCAGTACCATCATCAGCTGCTCGCTCCCCACATCTGAACTGCCTGTACCTTGGTCATAAAGGAGTTTTGTAACATTTACGGCCCTGCCTTTCTAAAGGCATCCTGCATGTGCGCGCGCCTATGAGAATATATATGGAAGACAGAGATATGTGTGTATTTTATGTATTATAAACTGTGCGGCGTGTATGGAAGCGAGAACAATATGCTGTATATTATGTATGATATGTTAATAATGTTAATGTATCATCATCATCAAAATGTATGATAATGTGAATGAACGGCATGTGCATTACGTATCATCATCAAATGGAGAGAACAATATGCTGTATATTTTATGTATGATAATGTGAAGGGACATGTAATATTTATGTATTGATATTAATGTATTGATAAACTGTGAGCACCAAGTAAAATTCAGAATTGTACTTTACTGTGTGCTGGGTGTTGGTGGCTGTTTGTCTCTCTCTCGCTCCTCTCGCTCTCTCTCTCTCTCGCTCTCTTTTGCATGTTGTGTGTGTGTGTGTGTGTGTGTGTGTGTGTGTGCGTGTGTGTGAACAAATTCTCTCTCTCTCTCTCCCCTCTCTCTCTCACTCTCTCTCTCTCTCTCTCTCTCTCTCTCTCCTCTCTTTTCACAAATCACACCGCCCACACCACACACACACAACACACACCACACACACACACACACACACACACACACAAGCCCAAAGTCGACAACGAGATACTCATCTTTACTTATCATGACCACATATCCTTAGAGGTACATCTAAACTGGGTCGGCCCGGAAACAGAGCACATCCTCCTGTAGGTCTGCCCGAAAGTAGATATGGTGCATACTTATCACGACCACACATCCTTGTTGTAGCTCTGCCCGGAAAGCAGCAGATATGGTGCACGTATGCAAGTCTACGAGCAGCGGTGCATGTGTGTGTCACAACCCCCTTGACCTCGTCTGGCGGAAGTTAGCGGTCCTTGACTGGGTCTGCCCGGAAACGGAGCTTTGAGACATGCGCAAAAAAAGGGCGGAGCCAAGAGGCACTACCAGGATGTACTCGAGTGATCAGACTATATAGCGAGCGAAGTCTTTGTCTGTTCTCCACACCACCACCATGGGCCGGAACGACAAGTTGATATACGAGGTTGTAGTCACCTGCCCATCCTTCTCTAAAGCTTTGGTCGTTCTTGACGGTTATTCGTACGACACCACATCCATGTTTAAGGGAACGTACAAAGACCAACAGTGCTACCTGATTAAAACTATCAAAGACGTAAGACGGTAAACAATGACTCCGGTCGCATCATCGAGTCCCGGAAAGCCGCGTTGGAGCATATCAGAACAATTCAGCGTGTCATTCCTGACTACGTTCTGGATGCCACACTCACGATTCTTTGGGAATTTGATGAGGCAAGCAGGAAAGACGCTCTCTTTCTTACCAAAGAAGATGGAAAGAAATTTGTCCGAGCCGAAAAGCTGTGGACCCACGAGACATCCCCGAAACGCATTGAAATAACTGGTCTGGGCTTCTGTTGGGGATGGCCGCTAGCAGATGAAGAACTAGCGGGAAAAGCTGTGGACCCACGAGACATCCCCGAACGCATTGATGCGCAGGATGGCTGCTGAACACGAGTGGTGTCTTGAACATTTGCCGTGAACACGAGTGGCTCTGAACAGTTAATTTGCCGTCATAAGAGGTTCTCCCAAGTAACCACACTGTGAATTCATCGCGTAGTGCTTATTTGCTCATCATTGTGAATTCATCGTGTCAGTGCTTATTTGCTTTTATATCTATGTTTCTTGTAAGTCATATTACTTATTTGTGTGTTGCCGTTTTGAGTTAGGGGCAAATGTAAATCGTCGTGTAGTGCTTATTTGCTTTTATATCTATGTGTTTCTTGTAAGTCATATTGCTTATTTGTGTGTTGAGTTATGCAACGTGAGACTATGTACATTTATAAAAATTTGTTGAGTTAGGGGGCAAATCAAGTTATAATAGAATTGCCAAAAAAAAACCAAGGAACCAACGGGTATAGAGTAACTTTGTACATGAAGAGCTATCCCACTTGTTGTAGTAGGCTTACTACTGGTTCATTTCGCTGCAAAACGTTCCTCCACCTTCATTGCCCCCCCCCCCCTCCCCCCACGCAAGCCCCTTCCCCTGTAATGTGCATGCTATTGCTTGGTGAAAAAAAAAATAATAAATTCAGAACTATACTTTTACACGTGTCTGTTTTCTTTTCCGTGTTTCTTTTTTTTATTTTTTATGTCTTTTTTATCTTATACCTCTGTCTTTCCCCTCCCCCTTCTTTTTTTGGTGTGTGTGTGTGTGTGTTTTGTGTGTGTGTGCTGTGTGTGTGCAGTGAGAGCATCTGGATCAAGCAAGACCTTCTCTCTCTCCATTCTTTCTTCTTTCTTTCTTTTTGTGTCTTCATCTCTGCTCCCTCTCCTCTCTCTCCTTCTCTTCTCTCTCTCTCTCTCCTCTCTCTTGTGTGTTGTGTGTGTGTGTGTGTGGTGGTGGGTGTGTGTGTGTGTGTGTGTGGTGTGGGGTGACATACATAAAATACATACATACATATACATACATACATAATCATACAAGCCAAAACAAAAAGCAAAAACCTCCAAGATTTAATTAAAACTTTTTAACAGGATCCGCATCAACTTCAGCAGGATCTACATCAAATAAACCAAAACTATAAAAATTAAAAAAAGCAAAGCTATTAACAAGCACAACCACGAGTGCAGGAAAGCAGTTTTTAAGCTAACAATATTGCTTTGTCTTCCCTTTCTTTCCTTCCCTTTTTTTAGCAGCGGCTAATAATCCTCTTCTTCCTCTTCATCATCTTCTTTTACCACCACCGCCTCTGTTACTGCTGGTTTTTCAGTACGCATTATATTTTCCATAAAAGCGTTAGTGTGTTGAAGCATATGGGTCGCTTGAAGCGCTTCTCTTACTTTTGTCTCGTTCTTATAACGATCTTGCACGGTTCGGAGTAATTCTGGTCGTAAGGAAGAGAGAACAGTTTCTAACTGAGACGCTTTTTCAGCTTGGAGAGTTCGTTCAGAGCCGTCTTTATTACTTCTGTATTTTCATCTTCTCCCAACATCTGTACAGTCTATCCAAAGTACGTTTATCCAGAGTCTGAACGATTTCCGTTCCTTCTACTGGACCCTCTGCTATTTTAACTAGCTGTACGGCGGCGGATGTGGTGGTGGCGGTGCTGGTGCAGTGGGTCTGTTTTCGCAGGTCATCTCCAAAAACGCTACTCATATACACAACACCTCCTCCTCTGCCATCGTTAGAAAACGAATCAAATTCTATTCCGTTTTCTTCATCGTCCGTGTCAGAAAGCGCCAGGCGTAACCATTCGTGATCACCCGGTTTTCTACGTTTTCCTCGGGAACGACATAATAGTCTGTGCAAGGGAACCGAACAGCCTCGCAAGCTTTTCCTTCCAGCAGCGACTCGGCATCTTATTGTTGCGCGGTTTTTACCGAAGTAGATGAGAAGGGCGATATCGCTATTTCCGCGGCGAATACAAAATACAATTTAATGTTTCTAACGCCTCAGTCAAAATACTTTCCTATCCTGTTTTTTCCACCGTCGAACGCTTGTTCGGATTTTAAATGCGATCACCTGTTACCAGTCGTACCGAGGCTGTCTCTGTTAAATAGTACCGATAAAAAATACGTCTTTATAAGTTCCAGACCCCACGTAGACACGGACAGATTAACACGACCGTTAACTGGCTTTAAAACGTTTTTCCGTAAAAGAGGAGAATTTTTACCGAGGTAAAACGATACCTTTAAGAACTATCGTTTCGAGTAACGTTGCCCTTGTAAAAATGTTTGAAAAGTTCCACTGCGGAACCAGAGAATACGTACGCAGTTTGATTCTCTTATTATTCGTTTTGACCGGCAACGAGGGCGATGAAGAACTTCATAACCTGATCTTTTGGTATCAAGAGATGAAATCTTCCGGGTGTTTTACGAGGACATGGATAAGGCTTCTCTCCGGCTACTTCTGCGGATAGAAGAAGATCAAAGCGCGGTGATCGATTTCTTCGATTTCTTAACCAGAGTCGTATACTCTCCGGAGGCCATACGAGACGGAGTTCCGCAGTTGATATGGAAAAGAACGCAGGAGTTCCGCCGGCGATTATCCTGTTATAAAACGAACGTCAGTAGCTTCGCTGAAAAGCAATCCATTATTTCACGATCGTTGCCAATCTCGCCGGGTATCACTTACCGTCTATGGAAAGCGGAGCTCCAACTCACCAGGAAATATTCTCATTTTTTGACGGCGGGAGGATTTTTTTTCAAGACTCACAGACAATTCTGTATGTTTTTACAAACCGACTACACGAAAGATCTCTCGGAGGAGATAAAGACGGCCACGAATTCCATGTTTGTAAGATGTCTTCGGACATTAAAAACGGGTATGCGGGTCTTTCTGATCGCTAAAAATCGGATGCGGGGCTATAGTCCCTCCGAGCGGACGATGAGGATAGGGGGGGAGAGGAAGCTATATGGCTCGGACCCGCGGCTCCGAAAATACTGAAACGAAACTTAGGCGCGCGGGCGTATAAAACTCTTTTGGATCACGCGAGTTACTTCTTTTGCTCGGACGTACATCGGGGAATAGTTTACCAAGGACTGAGAGGTAAATCGCCTGCTAATGCTACGGCTACGATGACTGAAGGCAGCGGCGGCGCCATTCCCGTTTACAGGCTCTGCGGGCCAAAAGTCTGTAATCATTACCTCGCTTCTAATATCGTACCCTCAGAAACGTTTCTAAACTCCAAACAGCTACTGTTACAAGCCATAAAGCTGCAGAAAGGTCTCATTCGACTGAAAGAATACGACGATTACGTACAAAGGGAATATTTTCAACCTTCCAGAAAGCGCTGGAGAGAGTTCCGGTTCCGCCACGAGATTCTCAACCCCAACCTTCCCGTTCATCAACTGGTCTTGGACATGGATATTCACGACGAACAAGTGGCCCAATCCTTTTTCACAGCAGCAGAGCGATGTATCAACCGGCTATTAAGCGACTCGTTCGAGAAGCGCAAGAAAACTTGAATCTGGAGGCGACGATGAGAACGACAGTGTCGTTTGTTATTACAGCGCAAACGACACGGCTCCTAGCCAAAAAAATAGAAAAAAGCTCGGCTTGCGAGTCCTAATCAATTTGTATCACGTTTCCTTCGCCTCTTTGGAAACCGTGAAAGCCTTCGTGAGCTATTTGGAACTCTTACGCTACAAAGACCCCTTTTGGAGCTCTTTTGACCTTTTTAAAGAAATATTTGACGTGGGGATTTATTCGCCCGGTCACAGCGTTCGGTGTTGCGGGTCTTATAAATTTGATCCGGAGAACTGGTTTTACGAGAGCGATAGCGACGAAGACGAGAACAATTACTTTTCTTCTTCTCCCGCCCTCAAAAATGCTTTAATACCTTTGTGGACGCCGGAGCTGACGCCGCGAGAAACCAAAGCCCTATTCATGCCCGAGTATCACTTGGCACATTTTGCGGCCCATAAAGCGGAAACTGTACAGATGGTCTTTTCCATCGGGGCGGCCGAACCTTATCACTTTCATCCCAAAAAGGTTGTACGGGAGATAGTTTCCACTCTTTCCAGTCACTCGCTCGCTCGACAAGCCAGAGAGCTCTTACAGCGTCGACTGGTCGCAAAAGGAGCTCCTAATGATTTATTATCGGAAAGGGAAGTTTTCAAAATAGCTGACAACGACGACGAATCGGAATTATACAGATGGGGAAACGAACCAATATACTGGTGCCCGTTCAAAGACCATAAACAGCCAAAGAAAAATCCTTGCACGATATACGTTACGCAGACTACTTCTAACGAGGAAGGACATCATCATCGTTATTACGTTAGAGTCTATTGTTTCGGAAGTGACTGCATTCAAAGAAAAAGCGAAGTGGTCGCGAGTTGCTTCTTGTGATCATCAACAGGTTATTTTGTAAATTTGCCTGGGTTCGGGATGCGGGGTTGCTCTGCTGGTTTAGAACCGGCCATCGTTTTGGCTTTGATTTTATTCAATAGCCAGTCTATGCAGGAATCTTTGGACGAATCCACGAAACAGAACTCGTAATCTATTTCGGTTCCCTTAGGAAGGGTATGCTCGACCTTCCAGGGATGTTTAAGCAGACTTCGGTTGATCGCGAACCCTTCATCGCCCTCGAAGAGCTTAGCTTCTGCCCGCCTCATTGGACATGCTTCCGCGCGAGTGAAAACCCTCTGTCTTACGATCTCCTCTGGAGCCTCGAAGAAAATATACAGAATGGATACTCCCATTTTGGCAAAATGTTGCAGCTGGTTTTTCCATTCCCTATTCATGCAGAAATATAACTCGCGTAGTTTTATCAGTTCTTCTTCTAACAGTTTACTTTCTTCCTCAGAGACGTTCTTTACGATCTGGTCTTGTAAACGAAGTATCTGCAAGTGCGTAAAAGTAAGGACGTCCGTTAACCCCCTATCTTCAATAACCAGCTGACAAGAAGAAGAAGACTGGTCCCTCTCAAAGAACTGCATCGTTTGGCAATGATTCATTAACCGTTGGCCCAAACAAATCATTTCCCAGGCAGACGGTCTTAGATCTCCGCTGTAAAAGCGCTGCATGGGCAGTCCGTAGTCTTTATCCGTGAGCTCATAAAGGTACAGCACCTCGGTGTTTTCTAAAGGCGATTTATCGAGGAGTTCTTTAAGTTTCCTTTGAGCGGTAGTTTTTCCGGCTCCAATCATACCGCCGAACTGAACAAGAAATTTAGCAGACATCGTGGCGCAATGAGGGAGGAAAAGGTCACTTTTCCCTTATATAGGTCTGGATTTTTTTACCTTCCCTACGGTATTGTTCTCCTTCCGCCCCTCGTCCTTTTTTTTCCCCATTTTCCTTCCGTTCACCGCAGTTTGAGGAAGAAGAGCGAGCAACATATATAGTATGCCATGTTTTGGCGAGACGTCCGCTTACACCCAGCAGCAAGAGGAGGACAAAAGGGGGCATTAAACCGGGAAAAAACAAACCCCAGAACGAGTTGTTTTATTTTGTTTTGTCGGAACGTCCAATCTTTACATCAAACTTTCCCACAGATAACACGTTCCGACCAAAACGTCCGCACGTCAAAAAGTCATTGCCGACCACAATACGACTGCTGCTGACATCATTATAGTAAACAGAAACAAACCATTGTTTGTGGCAAAGCCTCTTTTTTTTTTTCCTTACTTCTTAACAAAAGCTCCTACTACCATGCATCAAGAAAACATCCAAACAGCCAAATTATAATGACCATTAATCCACACGGGGCAGCAACACCCCCACCCTCCCACAGATAACACGTTCCCACCAAAACGTCCGCACGTCAAAAAGTCATTGCCGACCACAATACGACTGCTGCTGACATCATTATATAAACATCCAAGGGGTGTTGGATGCATTAGTGAACATAAGAAAACGTACTAAAATGAATGTAAACAGAAACAAACCATTGTTTGTGGCAAACCCCGGCTCTTCGTCTCCGCCTCTCATGGTCCTCTCCTTTTTCCTCATCCTTTTTTTTTTCCCTTTCTTCTTAACAAAAGCTCCCACTAAATTCCCCCATGCATCAAGAAAACATCCAAACAGCCAAAATTTTTATAATGACCATTAATCCACAAGGGGGCAGTAAACACCCCGCCCCCCAACCTCAGGGGAGAAGACTGATGATGTTATGCTAGGAGTTTGTCAAAACTGAAGACAATCCCCCGTATAATATACATAACAACATATTTTGATGTGGCCTCGGTGCTCTATCCTGTGTCAATGGGCCTGACACAGTGGTAAGCTGAGGCGAGGAACACCATTCCCTTCATAAAACACACAACCAGTTCTTTTTTTTTAGGAAAAAAAAAAGAAGGCTCTCAGGCCGTGTAGAAGGGAAAGGAGAAAAAAAAACATAGTCCCAAAATATAGCTGCAAGCAGCGTGTAATAGATAATAATAAACTGCAAAACGAAAGTTGTTTCATGATAGCCCTGTACATGTACTAGAGGTTTCTGTTTTAAGAGGGGAGGGGGGAAATCTTAAAATTATATAAGGGGGGTTTGGGAGGGAAAATTAATTTAAAGCATATCCCTTCCGTGACAGAAACTGGTTCTCGTCAGAGTGATTTAACACACCTCGGCTCAGCGGCGGGCATCCTCCCGCGCCAATCTTATTTGCGAGTCGCGTATCAGTCTTATTTGTCTCGCTTATCGATTGCGTTGTCGAAGTGATTAAGGAAAAACAGGAAACGACGTCACCAGTACCACACCGGCTATGTCCGAGGACGATCAAAATTTACGAACACACCGCAAATAGTTTTTGCACAACATTCCGACTCCGCTCTGCGGCAAAATCGGGTCAACTCCTTCAGCACCTTTTTAACTTCTCTCCGACGAGTTCCAGAACCCCCCCCCTGTCCTTACCAAATTTAAGCACTTCGATGTTGACCTCTACACTATGGCGCTACCAAACCCCCCTCCGCCGTGATTAGCGGGCATTCTAAACATTTGTTGGTTCCGCGCGATGTTGTTGGCCGTGAGGTTCGGAATATTGGTGCGCCTTCCGTCGGCTCTACTCCGATCTTTGGACAGTTGAGCGACGTTCCGTACGGATGATGAGATCTTTGAGAAACGTCTCGTAACTTTGTTCCTCCACTTTTTCGAACTGCTTCATCAGATCGTAAGCGTGCGGAGTCGAAGAGTTTTTTTTTTTTTTTTTTTTGCAGGAAACACAATGTTATTTTAGCACACAAGCTAAAGCTTATGGACGTGCAATACATTTTCGCTATTGATATACAAAGTGGACTGGCTGCGATATAGCAGTAGAACATGATCTGGTGTGCAATATAAAAATATCATAAAACATAAAACGTAAAAGAAAGAATCAAAAAGAAAAAGAAGAGAAAAAGGAGATGAAAGAGAGGGGGTACAAAAAAACAAGTGGTGAAAAAAAAAGAAAAAGAAAAACATGCTGAAACAAAATGAAGAGAGGTGTTAAGAGCACCACACCATTTCGTTCTAGCGTGTGTAATGTGCGCGCGCACGGCGCGCGCGTGAATTTAGGGTGCTGACCCCGTGCCGCGGCGCTTTGCGTGGTGTTAAAAAAAAAAAAAAAAAAAAAAAAAAAAAAAAAAAAAATGCAGGATAAAAATGGACAAAATATAGTTCAATCCTTTTCAAAACGTGCAGAAATGCTAATAAATCTTCCTACCACCGCGAACGTTTCTTGATTTTCATTTATACTTTTTTCTTGTCTTCCAATAAGAGAGCTGAAAATCGTTTCTAACATCATTTGGCAGATGATCAATTGTTGGGCTCTAGACTGATGGTACAAAGGACATTCTAACAGAAAATGTAAAGCGTCTTCGACTGGTGATCCACAGATGCATGACGAATTGTCTGAAAGGTGTCGTTTAAAGAGATCATCCCTTAGATCACTCATTCCAGTCTAAGTCTGCTCAGAACTATTTCTGTTGATCTGTAAGGCAAATAGTAATACATAGGTACTGGGTTATCTGTATTATTTAGATATCGTTTGAGACGGCTTAATGAATCTGATTGTTTGATATCGTCTGGTAAGTCATTCCAGAGGGAAGTTGTTGAAGGAAAGAATGAAGATTTATAAAGTTCTGTTCTACAAACGCATATGTCTCTCAAGGGATTCCGACGGTGGAAAGGGGTTTTGGGCAGCAGAGACTAGTTGAGGTAAGCGGTTTAGAAGATAAGGAGGAGCAATGCCGTTAACGATTTTGTAGAACGGATAATTTTATGACGACGACGTCGTTCTTTCACGATGTAAATCCTGACTCGGTGTAAAGCTTCGGGTGGCTCGTACCGCGAACTGTTCCTACGATTGTTCTAAGAGCATCCAGATGAAGGTTTTCTAGGTCCTGAGCTAACTTGTCTGTGCAATTGTCCCAGACAATGTCTGAGAAATCAAAGTGAGGCATTATAAATGATTTGTACATCGTTTCAAGAGATTTACGACTAAGACGATACTTAAATGAACGGAGAAGGCAACAAGAATGCGACATTTAGATATAACCGACCTAATATGGTGATCCCATTTACAGTTGGTTTGAATGATGACTCCAAGATGTTTGTGGGTGACTGTTTCCTGCAGGATTATATCCAAATTTAAGGGGAAGTGTTTCTGGCACAATTCGGTTAGAAATAGTCATGAGTTCAGTTTTAGATTCATTAAATTTAACTTTCCAATTCGATGCCCATTCAGTTATCTTTTGTAGATCGGAATTCAAAATTTCAGTTCGAATACGAGTATTGTCTAGTCCCAGGTACATACTCGTATCGTCTGCAAATAGTTTAACTACTGATTCTATATTGTTTACAATATCATTTATATATACTAAAAACAATAGTGGGCCGAGAACAGAGCCTTGGGGGACACCCGCTGAAACAGGGAGATAGGACGACTTACTTTCCTTTCAGTACAACTGCTTGAGTACGGTCATGTAGATAATCATTGAACCAGTGGAATAACTGTCCACGAATACCCAGGGCCGACAGTTTGTACATCAGTGCACGGTGCCACACTTTATCAAAGGCTTAGACACATCAAGAATATCGCTTGTGCGGTTGTTTTGCAATCTAAAAATTTACCAAAGTCGTCATAAATACTAAGCAGCTGGAAAACTGTCGAGTCGTTAGGAACGAAACCAGACTGAGCGGCTGTCAAAAGGCTGTTGTCAATTAAGTACTTAAACACATGTTTTTGAACACACTTCTCTAAAAGAGGTAACGCTTCTTTAGCTGGTGCATCTTTCCGGGGTCGCTATTGCCTCGACGGCGATGAGGTTGCTAATGAAATCTATCAGTTGAGACCTTAAGTGCAAATTTCCTTGCAGGTCATAAACCTGCTTCACACCCATTCGTTGGGTGATTTCCTTAAGCGATATACTACTAGTAGTAGGCTGTTGCTGGCTTAAATCTCGCAAGGCGCTTTGGGCGGGGTTCGTTTTCACCCAGTATTTTGTGCTTCATCTCGTGTTTCGCTTCGATGCGCGCATCCTTACCAATTTATTCGCCAGTTCGGTCCTTTTCTTATTATTGTCGATTAAATCGCTAGAGACGGCGCCGATAAGCTGATGTTGGTAGAATAGAAACATTATTCGAGCCATCTCGAAGAAATGTCGGGCGTCCTTTTTGAAACGCCCATGTAAGGAAGATCGAGAGCGACGGTGGAGTCCCTGTCTACCTGACCAATGAACATAACCCGAGGGTCATAGGGATCTCGAAACTGGACTTCGGGCCGCGTCAAACACGCGTAAGGGGCCACAGTCAAGTTTAAAAGCGTGTACACGTCTTCGTATCGTCTCGGGAATTTGGTGGAGAAACCAACTTTCTCTTCCTTTTCCTGAAGGGACGTCGT
>JAFLJL010013402.1:37195-52734 GCA_018398815.1 Conus ventricosus
CCGGGGGCCCCCCGTTTCACCCCCCAAAAGTCTGAAATCCCCCCGCCCCAAAAAAAGCCCCCAAAACAGCTCTTTCGCCGGGAAACCCTTTTCCAAAAAAGGGGGTTCACGGGTTTTTCACCTTCAAAAAGCGTGGGGGTTTCCCGGTTTCCGCCCGGATTCCCCCAACCTTCCCTTTTCTCAACTGGTCGGAATGGTTTAGCGCAAGTGGCCCTCCTTTTTCATGGAGAGAGTGGGTAAACCCGGTATTACGGCTTGTTGGGAAAGGAAAAGCTTGACTGGGGGGGAGGGGGCACGACGTGTTTTTTGTTTTTACGGCCCCCCGGCCCAAAAAATTAAAAAAAAAAAAAAAAAAAAACCCCCCCCCCCACTTTCCCCAAATTTTTCCGTTTTCCTTGCCCTTTGGCCCCGTGAAGTTCGGGCTTTTGGAACTCTTACGACAAGACCCTTTTGGAGTCTTTTGCCCTTTTTTTAAAGAAATTATTGACGGGGGGATTTATTCGCCCGGTCACAGCGTTCGGTTTGCGGGTCTTATAATTTGATCGGAGAATGGTTTTACGAGAGCGATAGCGACGAAGCGAGAACAATTACTTTTCTTCTTCTCCCGCCCTCAAAAATGCTTTAATACCTTTGTGGACGCCGGAGCTGACGCCGCGAGAAACCAAAGCCTATTCATGCCCGAGTATCACTTGGCCATTTTGCGGCCCATAAAGCGGAAACTGTACAGATGGTCTTTTCCATCGGGGCGGCCCGAACCTTATCACTTTCATCCCAAAAGGTTGTACGGGAGATAGTTCCACTCTTTCAGTCACTCGCTCGCTCGACAAGCCAGAGGCTCTTACAGCGTCGACTGGTCGCAAAAGGAGCTCCTAATGATTTATTATCGGAAAGGGAAGTTTTCAAATAGCTGACAACGATGACGAATCGGGATTATACCAGATGGGGAAACGAACCAATATACTGGTGCCGTTCAAAGACCATAAACAGCCCAAAGAAAAATCCTTGCACGATAACGTTACGCAGACTACTTCTAACGAGGAGGACATCATCGTTATTACGTTAGAGTCTATTGTTTCGGAAGTGACTGCATTCAAGAGAAAAAGCGAAGTGGTCGCGAGTTGCTTCTTGTGTCATCAAAAGGTTATTTTGTAAATTTGCCTGGGTTCGCGGATGCGGGGTTGCTCTGCTGGTTTAGAACCGGCCATCGTTTTGGCTTTGATTTTATTCAATAGCCAGTCTATGCAGGAATCTTTGGACAAATCCACGAAACAGAACTCGTAATCTATTCGGTTCCCTTAGGAAGGGTATGCTCGACCTTCCGGGGATGTTTAAGCAGACTTCGGTTGATCGCGAACCCTTCATCGCCCTCGAAAGGCTTAGCTTCTGCCCGCCTCATTGGACTGCTTCCGCGCGAGCGAAAACCCTCTGTCTTACGATCTCGTCTGGAGCCTCGAAGAAAATATACAGAATGGATACTCCCATTTTGGCAAAATTTGCAGCTGGTTTTTTTCCATTCCCTATTCATGCAGAAAATATAACTCGCAGTAGAAGATTTAATCATTCTTCTTCTAAACAGTTTCTTTCTTCCTCAGAGAGACGTTCTTTACGACTGGTCTTGTAAACGAAGTATCTGCAAGTGCCCCGTAAAAAAGTAAAGGACGTCCGTTAACCCCCTAATCTTCAATAACCAACTGACAAGAAGAAGAGACAGATCCTCTCAAGAACTGCACGTTTGCAATGATCATTAACCGTTGACCCAAACAAATCATTTCCCAAGCAGAACGTCTTAGATCCTCCGCTGTAAAACGCTGCATTGGGTAGATCCGTGTCTTTATCCGTGAGCTCATAAAGGTAGCAGCACCTCGTGTTGTGTCGAAAGGCGATTTTATCGAGGAGTTTCTTTAATTTCCTTTGAGCGGTAGTTTTTCCCTGCCCACTCATACCGCCGAACTGAACGAGAAAATATAGCAGACATCGTGGCGCAATGAGGGCGGAAAAGGTCACTTTTCCCTTAACTAGGTCTGGATTTTTTTTTTACCTTCCCTACGGTATTGTTCTCCTTCCGCCCTCGTCCTTTTTTTTCCCATTTTTCCTCCTCAGCCCAGTTTAGAAGAAGAGCGAGCAACATATATAGTAATGAGAGACTTCCCGCTTACACCCAGCAGCAAGAGGAGGACAAAAGGGGGCATAAACCGGGACAAACAAACCCCAGAACGAGTTGTTTTGTTTTGATATTGTCGGAACGTCCAATCTTTACATCAAACTTCCCACCGATAACACGTTCCGACCAAAACGTCCGCACGGTTTCAAAAAGTCATTGCCGACCACAATACGACTGCTGCTGACATCATTAAGTAAACACAAACAAACCATTGTTTGTGGCAAAGCCTCTTTTTTTTTCTTCCTACTTCGTAACAAAACTCTACTACAGGCATCAAGAAAACCATCCAAACAGACCGAGCCAAATTATAATGACCAGTAATCCACACGGGGCACAGCAACGCCCCCCACCCCTCCACAGATAACACGTTCCCACCAAACGTCCGCACGTCCAAAAAGTCATTGCGACCACAATACGACTCTCGGGGGCCAGCTGTATTAAACATCCAAGTGGATGGATACATTAGTGAACATACGAAAACGTAACTAAATATGAATGTAAACAAAACAAACCATTGTTTGTGGCAAACCCCGGCTCTTTGTCTCCGCCTCTCATGTCCTCTCCATTTTATTTCTCCCTTCACCTTTTTTTTTCTTCCTTACTTCTTAACAAAAGCTCCAACTAAATTCCCACATGCATCAAAAAACATCCAACGAGCCAAAATTTTATAATGACCATTAATACCACAAGGGGCAGTAAACACCCCCACCTCAGGGGAGAAGAACTGATGATGTTGATGCTAGATTTTGTCAAAACTGAAGACAAACTCCCCGTATAATATACATAACAACATATTTGATGTGGCCTCGTTGCTCTAACCCTGTGTCAAATGGGCCTGACCCAGTGTAAGCTTGAGGCAGAACTACACTCCCTTCATAAAACACAAACCCGTGTTCTTTTTGAGAAAAAAAAGGAAGGCTCTCAGGCCTTAAAGGGTAAAGGAGAAAAAAAACATAGTCTCCAAAATATAGCTGCAAGCAGCGTGTAACAGATAATAACTAATAATAAAAAACAGCAAAACGAAGATGGTTTCCATATACCCTGTACATGTACTGAGGTTTCTGTTCTACGAGGGGAGGGAAATCTTAAACATAATATAATAAAGGGGGGTTTGGGGGGGGGGGGGGGAAAAATTATATTAAAGCAGACCCCTTCCGTTGACAGAAACTGTTCTCGTCGACGATTTAACCACACAACCTTCGCTCCAGCAGCGCAGTCCTCCCGCCTCCAATATTATTAGCGATCGAGTCTCATTCTTTCTGTTTCGCTTCTTCGATTGCGTTCGAGTGATTAAGAAAACAGAACGACGACGACAGTACCCCCCGGCTATTGTTTCCGAGGACGATCAATAAATTTTACCGACCACAACCGCCAAATAGTTTATCACAACATTTCCGACTCCCGCTCGCGCAAAATCGACAACTCCATTCGGCACCCCTTTTTCACTTCTCCTCCACAAGCTCCAGACCGTCCTTACCAAAATTTAAGCACTTCGTGTAGACCTCTACCAATGCGCTACCAACCCCCCCCCTCCGCCGTGAAAGCGGGCCATCAACAGTTGTTGGTACCGCGCGAGTTGTTGGGCCGTGATGATCGGAATATCGGTGCCGCCTTCCAGTAACCGGCTTCCTCGATCGGGTGTACAGTTGAAGCGACGTCCGTAACGAGAAAAGATCTTTGAGAATGCCACGTAACTTTGTCCTCACTTTTTCGAACTGCTACATCAGATCGTAATCGTGCAGTCGAAGACGGTTAAAGAGGTAACGCTTCGTTAGCTGGTGCATCTTTCCGGAAGTCCGCTATTGCCCTCAACGGCGATGAGTTGCTAATCAAATCTATCATTGAGACATTAACTGAAAATCTTGCAGGTCATAAATCTCTTCTCTCCCATTCGTTTGTGTGATTTCCTTATGCGATATACTACTGTTTAGTAGGCTGTTGCTGGCTTAAATCACGCAGAGGCGCTTTGGGCGGGGTTCGTTTTCACGCGAGTATTTTGTGCTTCCTCTCGTGTTTCGGCCTTCGATGGCGCGCATCCCTTACCCAATTTATTCGCCAGTTCGGGGTCCCTTTTTTCTTATTATTGCGATTAATCGCAAGACGGCGCCGATAAGCTGATGTTGGTAGAAATAGAAAAACATTATTCGAGCCAATCGCTCGAAGAAATGTCGGGCGTCCTTTTTGCAACGCCCATGTAAAGGAAGATCGAGAGCGACGGTAGAGTCACCTGTCTAACCTGACCAATGAACATAACCGGCGAGGTTCATGAGTATCTGTCGAAAGCGTGGCGCTGACGGGGGGCAGGGGGCCCGGCGGTCGAGGCGAACACCCGTAGCGTGTGGGGCCAGCAGAGCCATAATCTATAGAGAGGAAAGTGCGTTAGGTATTCTACTACGCTTAGAGACGATCTTGACGGAACCGTAGAACACACAGAAAACATAGTTGACGGGATTACTGGTCATGTGCGGGTATCCTCCATGTTGCAAGGAGCTTACGTTGCAAATAACAATATTTTCGCTCCCATTCCAGCGCGCTCGAGTTGGCAGAATCTCCTATGCGTCGGACTGCTCCGGCTACACAGGATAACGTCCTTATTTTACGAACACCCGATACGCGTCCTGGGATCCAAGAAGGCGAGGTTATTATTGTCAGACCTGGACCTATAGAAAATCTCCCCACGGGTTGGCAGGTAAGTTCGAACACCTTTTCCCGTTCCGATCACTTTAACTCGCTTGACCTAAAAGTTTACTCATCGTCGCCGAGGGAAAAATAGCCATCACAACAGCCTATTGTTCTCGTTGCATCCGAAGATCTTGGATCACTAGCTCCTGTGATCCGCTAGTCAGGCACATTTTTTTAAAATTCGAAATAGTAATTATGATTTAAGGTTTTATACACTTCCCCCCGGAAAAAAAAAATAAAAAAAAAAAAAAAAATTTGGTCCTCGTAGGAAAACCTGCACCTCGTCGCTCAAAGCGACTCCGGATATCTGTTTTTGCTTGACAGGACTGGTCAAGTCCGCGCCGCTGTCTCTTAGGCGTAGCCCGCGGTCCCGTGTTAAGTGCGTGATCGTTTGAAGATTGAGCGAAACCGTCATCCTTTCTTGTCCGCTCTGGACTTTCATAAGATCCGAGTGGCCTTCGTGATAGTGAATTTTTTGTCTTCGGTGGCAACTGGTGTTATTCCCCCCCTCCTCCATGTCCGGATATCATGACAATACCGATCTTTCTGAAAGGGTGATAGTACGATCCGTCTTTCGGTAAACATTTGGGCCGTTCGTAATTGTGTGTTGGATATCGTCTACGTAAAAACGACCCCAGTTTATCCACGGTTAGACCTATGATCATTTTGCGGTCGCCCTAACCCGAGATCTATGGCAGGTTATGCGGCGTTTCCGTATAACGAACGTTGCCACGGTGACCGTCCGGCGTGTAAGGACACAAAAGCTGCTCGTCAAGGGTTTAAAATGCTATGGAACACTTGGTACGGTCCAACCTTGAGCGCGACCGCTTAAGGCTTCGCGCCAAACAGTTACCCCTAGCGACTGGGCAAAGTCTTAAATGCGGGTCCCCCCCCCCCCCCCCCCCCCCCACCCCCCCCCCCCCCCCCCCCCCCACCCCCCCCCCCCCCCACCCCCCCCCCTCCCCCCCCCCTCCCCCCCCCCCCCCCCCCCCCCCCCCCCCCCCCCCCCCCCCCCCCCCCCCCCCCCCCACCCCCCCCCCCCCCCCCCCCCCCCCCCCCTCCCCCACCCCCCCCCCCCCCCAATCCCCCCCCACCCCCCCCCCCCACCCCCCCACCCCCCCCCCCCCCCCCCCCCCCCCCCCCCCCCCCCCCCACCCCCCCCCCCCCCCCCCCCCCCCCCCCCCCCCCCCACCCCACCCCCCCCCCCCCCCCCTCCCCCCCCCCCCCCCCCCCCCACCCCCCCCCCCCACCCCCACCCCCCCCCCTCCCCCCCCCCCCCCCCCCCCCCCCCCACCACCCCCACCCCCCCCACCCCCCCCCCCCCCCCCACCCCCCCCCCCCCCCCCCCCCACCCCCACCCCCCCCCCCTCCACCCCACCCCCCCGCCCCCCCCCCCCCCCCCCCCCCCCCCCCCCCCCACCCCACCCTCCCCCCCCCCCACCCCCACCCACCCCCCCCCCCCCCCCCCCCCCCCCACCCGCTACCCACCCACCCCCCCCCCCCCCCCCCCCCCCCCCCCCCCCCCCCCCCCCCCCCCCCCCCCCCCACCGCCCCCCCCCCCCCCCACCCCCCCCCCCCCCCCCCCCCCCCCCCCCCCCCCCCCCCCCCCCCCCCCCCCCTCCCCCCCCCCCCCCCCCTGGTCGTGACATCGCCCGTTTTCTCGGTAGCAGTTAGTAATAACGAATTGTTTGTACCGCACCAATGATAATCGTAATAATTTTTATATTGTTGTGCGTGCTCCCGTTCGACTTTAGTGACCGCCCAACGTTGCTCAGCAGATTAGTTACGTTACTTGCCCACCGAGGTTAGCGAGTAGTACTGCGGCCATAAAGTTGGAGTTGTGCCAGTAACAGTGTTTTTTCCCGGAACCATTTCGACAGGTGGTCGCGTTAATGAATTTTTTGTCGACGGTGTGGACAGACCCCGAACTGTTCCTTGGCGCTCCAAAAAATTTTCGTAAGTGTACGGTGCGGTACGTAACATCCCACAACGCCTCGAGACTCCTCGATCTGAGTGACGTAGATCGTTATCGAACCAGTTTACCTGGTCGTCGCCATCTATTGTTTGGGACATATAGCGGCGGCCGCAAGGGCATATAGTAGCTGGTGATTCGAATGCGGGCAAAAATACAATGCTGCGTTAGATCGTACCGACCCTCGAACAGAAAGGAGTCCACCGTAAGGGGAAATGAACCAAAGCGGTCCGTATCCAATCATCTTCGTGTTCAACGTGCCACCTCATTACCGAGCAGTCTCTTACAATACAATCCTTCTAAAAAAGCTGAGTCATAACAGGTAAAACCTGCTTACCCGTCGAAACGGTTCCGCAAGACTCTTCCGTAATCATCAATGTTACGGGCCTGCGATAGAAAAATACTGAATGGCGGGGTCGGCCCGTTGACAAAAATACACCCACCCGTTTTCCTCGATGTTGTGTTGTTGTCCCAGCACCCTTCAAAGTCGACGGCGAGCGGTCGTCGCCGTAAGCCACATGTTGGCTCCAACTTACCGAATTCTGGTTATAAGATTCCATTGATGTTAACGTCTTGTCTCCCGTAATCCTTCCAATCGGATTCACTATTTCGTGACCTTCCCATCTTTAAAATAGAAAGGCGAAATTATACACTGCCGTATAACCGAGTCTAGCGAACTCGCTAGAAACAAGAAAGAAAGCGTATGCATGATATGATGACGATGTTATGGCCTCGGCTATTACGGCGATCGCTCGAGCTCGTCGTCGTCGACGATGAGAGAAAAGAATAGAGGTAATAACGGCTTCTTCGCCGCTATTACCGTCCTTTCTTGCAAGTCAGCGACGACGGGTGTTAACGTGCGTACGAACAGACTTTCTTGGAAGAACTCGTTCGCTCGTCAGTAAACCGCTTCCTCCAATTTTATAAATCTGACAGGAACCAAAGCCCTTGAACAAATTTTTGTCTATAAAGAATTCGTTTAAACGGGTATACGAGAGGCGAGGCCGAACACCATACGTAGTCCCTCGGTCTCCTAACGAATCTTTTATCACCATAGAAGGAGAAGACCGCTCGGTGCTATTGTTGACCCCCGTAAAAATAACCCAATCGTCTCGAGTTTGAAATACCAACCACTCTGCCCGTGTTTGTGCTTTACAGACGATGTCGTAAAAAAATTATTTTCAAATTATATTTTTCTTTCTATTAGCCAGGGAACCGGAGAGCGCCGTCCGGTTAGAACTCTGTCGAACCGGCAGTGAGTAAAGTTCAATAGGAGGGATACTATTACTTTAACGAGTATTACGGAGCTCTCGAAAAGGACGAAAGAGCACCGGTAAAAGCAACGAACAACCGCCATCAGAGCGGGCGCAAAGTATTGTGAAACGTTCCACCGCATGCGGTTCCTTCGCTAAAAACTGTCCGCCTCTGGTGAGGGGAGAAAAATTATGTTAACTCTCAGGCCTACGACAGGAACTCTTTCTTCTCTCCTTTCTTTTAGTATACGCCGGCCGCTACTAGCCGCTTATAGGAAAGAGCGTACCGAGGCTGTACAGACACCGCGACCGCGCTGCTATGGCGACCGGTTCTGGAGGTGGTTTTCTTTTTAGAAGAAGATGAGACGGCGAGAATTACCCGAATAGTTACCAGCAAAACTTGGTTGCTCGAAACACACGGTAACTTCGCTCAGAATACCCCTGTACTACCGAAGCGAGTTTACGGTTAATAAAACTCGATTGAAATGGGAACAAGACGAGGATTTCTAATTTCGACGAGGCCGGACATTTTTTGCTGGGAAAAAAATGCGAGCAAGTCCCTAAACCAGCAACCCCTGTTCACTAGCTTTCACTCTTTGCTCACAGACTGCGTGAGAGGTTTCGAGGTTGGTTGTTTGACGCCCGCCTATCTTATACCATTGTTTCTGCCCAGCAACGGCAAACATTGATACTAAACTTCACAGTTAACCGTAGACAACCGCGTTTTTGTTGCCACACGCAACGCTCAGCGTTACGCCGCTCGCGGTTCTCTTCTTACAAAAACCGAGAACACAACGGAAGAAGACGAAGAGGAGTCATACTCTAAAAACGTTTAAATACTTTATCTTATTATTTAGAATCCTCTAGTTCATTACAGGCATCAATTACTGATCAAACAAACGTATACAATTTTTCTGCGTTTGCATTTATTAACGCAGTATGGTGGTTATTTTGGTACACTAATTTGTAAAAAAAAACCCTAACATTCGACTTGCTTTTGCATTCGCGTGAGGAATGACACCCTAGCCATTGCATTTAACTTATATCGCACACACTTGCAACGTTTGGTCTGACACCGTTCGGAAAGGACTACAGCAAAGGCCTTTAATAAACCCTGACCTCCCGTTTCGCGCGCAACGGCCGCTCTGACCGAGAGCACCTTTTCCGAATTAACATCTCTAAACTAAAAAGTTTTTTGCTTACAGAATCTAACTGGTTTTCTTGAAAACATACGCCTCAACAACCCTCCTTCTCACACCGAATCTAATACGTACCTTTTTCAGAGTCTTTAGCTACAATAACGCCAAGCAAGTTACGGAGCGTTCCTATCCTCGTTCTACTAAAGGAATAGAACCGTTACGATATCACCACCATCTAAGATTTTACCTCCTGTCTACTTCTTTTAACCACCGCTCCGCTGAGAAACCTGGTTGTCGTAAGGCATCGGCCCGATGAAGCTAGATCCGAGCCGCGCGAACATCCAACGTCGAAAGCGCGCGCGGCGGCGCGGCAGCGGTGGCGTAATTAATTTTTTTAAATGGTGGTCCAACATCGAGTTGGAGGCGGCGGCAGCTCCTCCGTCCCGCCCTCGGTGGTAGAAGCCGGATTCTGAGACAAAAAAGAGGAGGGGGAGGGGAGGAGGAGGAGGAGAGAGGAGGAATGAAGACGGGGTGACTGAAGGCATGGGTGGAGCATGGAAGAAGAGGCTGAAGCGCCGGGGAAACACCTCTCTTCTCTTCCCGCTGTTTGACATGTTAACGTCGACGTTGTTGTCGACGGCGTACTAAGCTGGCTCCCGGGAGGAAGTAGTAGAAAGCGAGGAGGCGATGCCATAGACGATGACCTTAGAACGCTTAACAGCTCTTCTTCGCTCTCGAGTCTTTCTAACCACTTCACGAGGTAAACTAGAAGAAGACAACCCGATTCCGGCCTCCGCACCCAAAAAGGGCCGAATAAGAGTGCGCTTTATACCAAAATGGTTACGCAGAGTTCTTCGTCTGCACAAACTTAATACCATTATCCAGTCTTTGCTATTGTTCTCCTCCATCCAAGCTGATACATGTCTTTAATGTCGCTGTTTTGCCGCGTTCACCGAGCCTTGGGACGTTGGCGGGGGATCTAGTTTACCGTGGACGAGAATCAACCCGGGCCAACACTCTTTCATTTGAGACAATCTGGGCCGTGGAACTCCTAGCCGTTGTCACTTTGAAGTTATTCTTGAGCGCCAAAAAGAAGAAAAATGTCCATAAGTTGATTGGGTGAATCTCGGCTAGACGTTTGTTTTTCACGGCCCTAGAGAACGCAAAACTTGGTAAAGATGGTCTTGATACACATGATCCACCCGTAATTCCTTGTGGTTGCATGAGCGCATATCGATGAGATCGACGGACCCCGAGGCGAACTCTTGACTCCAACAAGGACTAACAACCATACCCTTCCCACCCAGGGGCCCGTTGCTTTTCTTCTGACATCTTCACAAAAAGATTTAAACAGTTTCCACGGCTTCGGCTGTGACATTAGCGAACTTGAGTTTGATGTGCTTGAGCAGACATTCACGCCCGCCGTGGCCGTTGCATGGGGCTTCTTTGAACGATTTCCGTACTGTCTCGACGGCAACGAAGTAACGATGGGCTCTCGGGGACTCTTCATTTTGATGAGCTTTCGTGGTCCCGCACGTAAAATTGAATCTGACAGAAAAGAAAGAAGCAAACCCCCCCCGTAGAAATCAAAAGAACGAATCGGTTATTTTTGGATTAACTAATCGATCCAACAATTGTTTATTTCACTACGCGATCAATGGGATCCGTCTTTTTTCTCAATTGATTAATCCTTCTGAGTATCCTTCCATGAATTAGAAGCTCGTCCCACGGTAAATCGCAAACGTTCGCAACATTAGAGGGGTATGAGAAAGGAAATGAAAAAACAAGGAAAAAGAAAAGATAGAAAGAAAGGTAGAGAAGCGAGAGAGAGTGATGTGAGTAGATGGTCACTTACTTTGAAACTCTGTAGTAACTACACGGCTGTCTTGACTCGTCTTCGTACTTGCTTGTTTCACGTCTTCCAGAAGCTTTGTATTATTCGACTTCGTATTAAATATACCCTTATTCCGAGTTCTGTCGATGACAACTCTTTTACAAATACTTCATCTTTACTCGCTGTGCTCATGGTTTCCTTGGTTTCTTCCCTCCCACGTTGAGACGCCCTATCCCTACACTAGTAGTAGACATCTTGTTGCGCTCCGGGTATTTGCTTTCCGTTCGTGCCCCTTCTGCTTCCTCTTGCTGCTGATGTAGCGGACGTCTCGCAAAGTGGGTGAGTGTGATCGACGGTTGGAAGTCGGAAATTCTTTTAAATTTTGCTATAACTGAACACGTATTCACTAGCACCCCCAATTTTCATCTAGTGAGTTCCGCCTCTCTCCTCTTACATGGGTAAGGGAAACCAAATTGTTTCCGGCATTTCACTAGGGAGTTTTTTTTTTTGTTGCTCTCCTGGGCATCCCCGGTCAGGGAAATAAATCGTTTTCTCAACGAGGGGAACAAAAATGGGGAGGAGGGGGTGGAAGCGAAAGTAAAAAAAAAGAACGATTTATAAAGGGGGAATGCGGAGGAAATATTTAGTTCTGCCGCAGACCTCAGTGCCCTCGCTCCATTCAAAAAAAGAAAATGAAAGATGGGTGACGATGATGTATATCAAAACACTGTTTCGACGTAGTGATTCAGCCGCGCGCCGCAAAGAAGAAGGCGCAGTTACAGTCTCGCTTTATGCACATAAATGAGATTTTATGCGAGAAGGAACGCGGCTCGGAACGAGAGAAGATACTAGAGCAGCGTTTTGTTTAGACTGTTGTTCCTAACAATCTGGTGAATCAACTGTCCCCTCTTACACTACAACCTGCTACTGCTGTCAGAACGTTAATATCTTAATATCCTCTTTGACTTCTCGCCTGTTCGCAACGTGCACCGAAGACGCGTGTCCCCGAGCGGACAACGGGGTCGGCCGCGACGCAACTTTTTCACTACGTCACTAACTGAACCAACAAGGCGTCGTCTTCGTCGTTCCATCTCGCTATATTTTGTCTACCTCCATAGCGATCAACATTACCAACAGAAACCGGAACAGATTGCAAAAAAACAGCGCCAGGCCTAGTGCCGTTATGGGCTCCATTTTCGGTTTCGTGGATGATATTTCATGCCTATCCACATTCATCTTTGGAAGCCGTGGTAGTTCGTTATGGGGGGAGGGGGGGGGGGCGGATCTTTGTCTTAACGGTTTACCTCGCTGCTGCTCTCCGAGTTCTTCAAATGTACGGCTCGCGTTAGGAGCGAATCTCGGGGGGCCATATCTCAACATTTTTTAAACGATCGGATTGGACGCTTTCGGGGCTTCTGACCAGTTTGACGCCTCCTTTTTTGCTGCGAAAGGGTCCGGCGGACTTAAGCAACGTGAATAACGTTCCAGCCGATCGTTTATCTCAGCATGGATGTTATAGCTTTTTAACCTTTTGCGTTTTTAATCTTTTATCGCTCCAGATCATCCAGAATAGTTAAAAAGAGCGTCGTGCAGTCTCTTTGACCCAAAAAAGGCAGAAAGTGCCCTTTTCGCTCTTGTACAGGCGATCTCCGGAAACGCTTTTATCCGATCAACCCTGTTTTTTATGCAGACTTCTTCGTTTCCCCACTACTTAATACACGTGCAGCCCCAAGAATTCAGTTTGGCGTTGTGGCAACCCTCGCCATCTTTTTTAATTCTCGCTGATCGCCTTTATGATCACCTCGCCAGTCGACTGGATTTTCCAAATGCCTAACTGTTTGATCCTTTCTCTCAAACAAAGAAAAAGCAAATTCGTTTCTATTGTACATCTTTATTTTCCTAACGCTCGCTAGATTCCCTCTGTCATTTTAACTGGCTCTGAATCAAATTACAAACCTCCAGCCATTAGAGCGCCTCAAAAGTTGTGCTTCTAAACGATACGAATTCACTGTTTTAGTCTCTTTCTAAGCAGTATCGCATAGCCTGCTGATCATTTGAGAGAGCGATATTTGCATCGGCCGCCAACTAAACTGAACAAGAACGTCCCGCGAACTGGATTCGGACTCAGTATCATGAACTCCTTTGGTATCATCGTGGGTTTAGCCTCGAGTTTTCGTTTTTGTGAGCGCATACTAAAAGAAACACAGTCATGTATTCTGATTTTGATTATTACGTAAAAAAGAATGCTGTACACAAAGCCTTTGAAATGACTCTCTCCGGTCACTAACCATAGCTATAAAGCAAGCGACGATGGCTATTCAAAGAGCACGTATTTTAAAACGCTCTTAAGGTGGCAAAAAAACCATGGGTAATTACAATGATGACAATAAGTCGGTGAATGCTTTGCTGAGGTCACCGCGCGAGATTGTAAATCCCTCAAAAACCTATTGAAAAAAGGGCGGAAGAAAACGGCCCGCGTTGAAGACGTGGTCAACCGTCGGTCAAGGAGCTTCGGACAGACGTCGCCGGTTGGAGCGCATCAAACCATATAATGAGCGGTTTACAACGTGAAAAGCGATCCGCGCCGTTATATTCTTTACGATAGACAAACTAAGTGGTCGATTCGTATTCTCCCTCGTTTTATTGGTTTTGCTGGAATGTCAGTCAACTCGTCTCATAGGGATCTGCTGCGTACAATACCAAAAACATACTTTGTGAAATAATTACTGTATAAAGCCTGACTCTTTTACCCATTACAAATCGACTTCGTCCATCAGAAAGCATCTTCCCCTCGTCTAACACCACCAGTCCCTTTTAGAGATGCCACGACGCCCCGTAGTACCACCGCTTCCATCAACGTCTGGTGGATATTCGGGTACTCGACAGCAAACACCGCAGAAACCTGTTGCAAAGCTTTCTAATGCAGTCGCTGCACCTATGTTCTTTGGGGCGCCGGGGGGGGGGGGGCGTTAATCGTTTTCGCTGTCGGGGGGGGGGAGCTCGACGATCGGCAACGTTGTTCCGGCCTCGACCCAAGGGCGGTTTGTGACATTTATATCTTCAAAAAAAAGAGCGAGCTGGCGCGGGAAGGAGCCTGGTTTTGTTGGCGGCGAAGGGGGTAGCTACCGGCTAACGTTTGGTAACAAGTTTAGCGTTTTCGATCTCGTAGGTCAGTTTGATTGCATCCGCCTCGGGGGTGCTCGGACGACGTTTGGATTCGTTGGAGCACTTGGTTTAAAAACCTGTCGCGCGCGTCTGCCGAGATCTCCCACTCGCTTCCTCTTGCCCCGAGAATCCGACGCAACCTGCTTACCTCAGCCTCATCCGTTCTACTACCGTGTGAGCCCGGAGCGGGTCTGACTCGTTTTGCCTCCGAGCCGAAGCATGACCGCCTGTGATATAACGGAGCGGCTCTGCAATAGGATCTACGGTAAAATGCTCCCACCGCGTCTTAAAAACGGCCAATTCCTCGATATTATAAGGAGGTTTTTCAACATATAGATATTGTAAAAGCGGGTCACTGGCGCCGGTTCTCTCTCGCCCTCTCTCTGTGAAATTTATTCCAGTGTGGTAAGCGTCCAGATACAAAAAGGCTTCAAACAGGTTTCTAACTTCGTTTTTTTGAAGGAGACAATTCCCATAATTGTAAATCTGGCCATCATCTAGCGCTCTAAATAACGGAAAATGTCCTGAGACGTGTAATAATACGCTATTTGTTTTCCGTTTACTTTTGTAAACGGAAAGTTTCCCCCTTCTGCATTTGCAAGCGTTGTTGGCGGGAGGTTTCATGATGCCCAGAGTCAGTTTAGCGGCGTCAAAAAATATCGCTTGTTTCGGCTCCTCTTTACGGTTTGCGCAACAGAAACATAGTAGATAGAGTACTCTTTTTACGTGCTCTTCCTTAAACCCGAGACGCGTTGCCCATTGCTGCAAACATTTAAATTATGCAGCGTCGCTTGAAAAACCTCCCAAGCTTCCTGATCATAAGGCTCTGATCAGCGGTTTTTCCTTCGTTTTGCCACCGGACGTTTAGTCCCCGATTCTTCTTTCTTTGTTGATGACATCGTTGTACGTTGGCTTTTAGTAATACTGATGTTGATGAGGACGCTGCTCCTTGTTCTTCCTGAGCATGAATCCAAGACTCTTTTGGTATTGATGATGATGACGGCGCTCCTTGAACACGACTCGTGGATGGTGTTGTTCTTGTAGTTAAGACGAGTGATGATGATGCCTGTTTTTTCGAAGCACGAATCTCGAAGTCTTTTCCTCCTCCTCCTCCTCCTCCTCCTCCTCCTCCTCCGTCCTCCTCCTCCTCCTCCTCCTCCTCCTCTCCTCTTCCTCCTCCTCCTCTTCCTCGTCGCATGCCCTTTCTATCGGTACCGTCGATGCTAACGAGTCTGTCGCTTCCATCGGTACCGTCGACGTTAAACGAGTCTGACGAGTCTTCTCGCTGTCTTCCTTCCAGCCGCTATCTTTCTCGACTCTTTTTTTGTGTTTC
>JAFLJL010013403.1:0-18465 GCA_018398815.1 Conus ventricosus
TTTCCAAAGTCTCTTCCTTTCCATTCTTTTTCTTTCTGGTTCCTTCGGGCTTCCTTTTTAAATCAAATTATTTCTAAATTAATAGCAACTGGAACTGTGTCTGGTGGGATTATCTGCAGTTCTTCTTTCACAAAAGATCTTTGAGGAGCTGGTTGTTTTGTTTGTGTCAGTTTCTCGTAATAATACACGGGTGGATTCATTTTTACAATTCTTTTTATTTCATATGGATCAACACTCCAAACTGGATCTGTTGCCCTGATGCGAGTGTCCCTTCTGCTTCCCCCGGTAAATAAAGGTACCTTACTTTTAAACCAAACGGTAATAGTTTGCTGGGTGTACTGGAGTCTTCAGCAACATTTATTGTTTTTCTTTTAATTGCTTGTACTGGTTTTAGACCTTTAAATTTGCATTATTCATTGCGCGCAAAACTGAGGGCAGTCTTCTGACCCATTCTGTGTTACGAGAATTGTCAATCAGCTCTCTGTGATACTGGTAGGAAATAAGTCTTTCAGCTAACTGTTTGTTAATGTTTTCAACTAAAGCCTGTGATCTGTGAACCCCGGAATGCCTCTTTTTATGGTAACTCTATGTTTTAGAATAATTGATTCACTTGGCCTTTAAATTCTTTTCCATCATCGACTTGAATCATGCGAGGATAAGTTAAAGGGCCTCGTTGATATATTAGTTGTATGGCAACAGCAACAGCAGAAGCACTCTTTTGTGTTAATGGTTCCGCATCTTTGTATCTTGAAGCTATGTCAATGACTGTGAGTGCGTACTTAAATCTTTTTCGTCTAATCGTATCAGAGGGTAAATATAGAGGTCCATTTGATGGGTGTCTTCGGTATTGTGTTCACAAAGTGTGGTCTCTGTATTTGCCTAGGCGCAGGTAAATAAATTTGCCAAATCGCTTGTTTAGATAACCATTCTTTTGCTGTTTGTTCACTGTACTCAGCTGCTTGGCTTTAGCTTTACCTAATGCTGTTATCCCTTTCATATCCTTTTGGCGAATAATAGATTGTGTTCATTTTTTATTCAAGCCAATATTATGTGCATCAAAATACACAACGGTCATACCAAAGACAATAAACCCAATTTCTTGCATCTTTTGTTTTTCTGACGGTGATCCCATAAGTCACTGAATTCTGGTCGGAAGGGTTTTGTCTCCGATTGACCGCTATTCTCTACTGTACTGCCTGTTACAAGATTAATATTGTTTTATTGCTTGATCAACAGCTTTAAATGTGTAAGCTGCAAATGCCCATGTTTTTTCAGTGTGTTATTATAAATCTAACTGCTCAATTTCTCTGACTTTTCATAGCGATCTTGTGCTGCGGCTAGTTGCTCCACTGCTTTGTTATGTCTTTTTCTCTACCTTCATCTCGCAGTTACTAAATGCGTAATTATTTCCACTAAAAGCAAGCGCCATTCACCACAGGCGCCGCCTATCATCAATACGAGTGAAGCCATTTTTATAAATGTATTTTTTTCTTACTTATTTTATTGTCGGAATTATTCCTTGATTAACAAGAAATTCGTTGTAAGCAAACGAAGCTGCAATGATAGCATTTGCTTTGCTGAATCCTCAAAGTTAGTTTGCCAAGATTGCTGGTTTATAATTCTTAACAAGCTTTACCAAAGCTTGAGTATCCTACACTTAGGCCTCCAATAACAGCAGAATGGTTTACTAGGTGGTATCGTTTTTTCGGTGCTATTTTTAGAAAATAAAATAATTTATAATTATAAAATTATGAACTTTGGTGATCTACTACAGCTTACAGGGCGGCCTAAACCTTCCTGAACTATGAATGTACCAAGTTGATGACAAGCTTCTTTGCCAAAAAGGAGAGGGCTGTGTTCTTTGGGCAGCATGTGGAAAAAACAAAACAGTTCCTCGGAACTGAATTCTGCATAGAACAGATTCAACAGATGTCGCGCAAGACATTTTAAAGTATCTAACAGGTATGAAGGCAGTGGGGTCTAGAATGGTGAAAAGTGTGGGGGCAAACGGTTCTTAGTTTGCTACACTAATATAGTCAGTAGATTTGCTCCTTGATTCTGAACAAGATCTTACGTATGTTTTAACGCAAGATCAGTTTTAAACAAAGTCTCTTAGGAGTCATCTAGGGTGTGATCTTTACTATAGATTTGGAACATTGTTTATCGCCATTAATCATGGGATTAATAAACTTATAATCAATAGATTTTATTTCCCTTTCAAAATGACCGAGCCAGAAATATCAGCAGAATCAGAACCACTGAATCAGGTGGAGAAATTAACCAAGCAGGAAAAATTCAGCAGGAAAAACACTGAATCAGGTGGAGACCAGTGAAAAGCATCCTCATCCTGGGCGGTGTTTAAGCAGGAAAAAAATTAGCAGGTGGAAACAGACAGAAAAAAATTAATGTTACAGAATATTACTCATAATGAAAACATAACTCGCTAACGCCAGAACAAGTTGATTCTTTTGCCAGCTATAAAAACTCATGGATTCAGAACCTTACAGCGCCAAAGTCTTATGGAATATCTGAACTTTTAAAACTGTTGCCTTTTTTGGCGCCCTTGCTGCTGCTGGGGGCGGTTTTTATGTTATTAAAATATATAAAAACGAATGGCAGCCAAAACAAAAGCAATTCAAAAAAATCTGAACCGCTAACTACAAAAAACATCACAGCAGCCAGCAGCTATAACAAAAGGATCATTTTGATCATTCAGGATGGAATAATATTTTAAGAACTGAAATGTAAATTTTTTTTAATAAAAATAGAACATGGCGTATTATAATAATTGGTGTCAATAAATAAAGACATGGAGTCTAGAAAAAGAACATTTCCATAGACCAGAATTGTATTCAATGCGGTTGCTTCGGATGTAAGAACTTCTTATGATCTATGCTGACCGATCTTGCGCAGAGACGCTGAGCAAGATAGTCTCAGCGATGAAGCGTTTTTTGAGGCGTGTGTGTACTATATTAGACATCTTACTATTTAAGACAAAACATAGATGTATTGTTTTGTTGTCAAGATAACTTGATAAGATTCTTGGTTGATACTTAGAGGATGACTTTGTTATGATTTAGGGTTAACTTGAGTGTTATAAAAACTGAGGATGTCTTGAGGGCGACTTCAGTTAAGGAACTTAGAAGGGATTGGGGTGACTTGGGGATGACTTAAGGATGATTGAGGACAACTTGAGAATAAATTGAGTAATGAACTTGAGGATGACTTAGTAAGTGACAATGGGGTAACTTTCAGTTAAGAAAATTGTGATGACTTGTGTGTGCGTGCGTGGGGTGGGGGTGGGGGGGGGTGACTGTGCGTGCGTGTTGTGGTTGCGCGCACCTTTGATTATTTATAAGAATCGAATGTTCAGAATAAATATAGTTATTATCAGATAAAACAACAAAACAACAACAATAACAGCACACGCACAAACATTTATATATAGGGAAATGTGCTTGCATAGGATATGGGAAAGGGTTTATGGTTGGCGCTTAAGCGCCGTATATTCACAGACGGCTGTCCGGTCTCTCTGTTCAACTGAAGATTATTCAAAGCAGCACCAAAGTGCCATTATCAAAAGCCTTGTTTTAATAAACAAGACAGTTGAATAAAGTAATTCTGTGGACGCCCGAATGGCAGCAAAAAAGTTGAGCAGGCCGTTGAGCGAAGCAGTGAAGCCAGTATTCACAGCAATATATAAAAGTCATGGGAGTGTTGCGGGAAAATTCAAGGCGTCAGCTCTAATATAGCTACCGTTCCATGCATGAACGGTACTTTATTTAGAGCCACGTCAGTGGTAGGGCTTGCAGCAGTCTTACAGTGCGCGCACTGTGTTGCTAAAACGCCACACAAACCCTGCCTCTAAACAAACCCGACGTATCATGCATGATCGGTACTATATTTAGAGCCACGTCAAGTAGTAGGCCTGCGCCTCGCGGAGTTGTGCGCTTTCGTGGTCAATCAGGCGAAGCCGCCTGATTGACCCGTATTGCTTGGGTGCTTTAGCCTGATCAATGCTGGCATGATGCCGGTAAGCGGTAGTAAAACTGCGCTTGTGGGAAGTGGTCAATTATCCGCCATGCAAGTGTCAAACACGTAATGTGTATCTTGCCAGAATGCTTTTAAGTGGGGGTTAGATTGTTATGTATTCGGAATGAGTTTCGTTTGTTGTATAACCTCATTGAAAGAAATCGCGGTTTGTGAAATTTTGGATTAAGATAGAAACAAAATGACACTTCAATTATCTTTCTTGCACGAGTTAGATCATCCAGCAAATCTTCTTTCAGATAAGGACTCCCAGTTTGGTGTTTTTGACTGTTTCAAAATTGTCTTGGATTTCTGTAGCCAATGCCCTAAAAATGAGCATGAGAATGAGATTTTCTTTCGTCATCGTTCACAGAGTAACAAGCACTCGGTAAGAGGGAGTCATTTATTGTAACTCAGTTTCCAAATATTAGGTTTGGTTTCATCAAATTGGTTCGGAATGTTGCTCACAAAGCTGTGTTTTTCATATACTTTGTCAAGTCTTCAAATGATAGTTCGCTTTTTTGTTGCGGAAACAAAAAAAAATGCTTCCTTTTGCTTTGAGGGGTGGTGAACAAGGTCGCCACTCATTTTCTTTGCCAAAAATTTTGCCATGGCCTCATGATAAACAATGATTTTTCCACAAGATCAGTCTGTTGATCAGAAAGTTTCTTGCGAGGATAACAAAATTTCAGCCGTTTCGAAGTTATATTATCGCACTTCCAGAACTAGCAGATGGCATGTAAAAACTTCACTTCCCTGACTGCATGTTTTTAACATACTCAGTTCTCTCTGAAAATATGCTAGGCCACAACTCGCTCACGTCTTTACAGATCGTCGGTCAGATGTAAATGGTAGGAAGTTGCCTCATACAACAAAGCGTCACGTGATTTTAAGCTCGCATTGATTTGATAAGGAGGCTACACAAGTTCTGGCTCGCTGCAGGCTCGCCTGTCAACGGGTATTGCACTTGCAAAGTATGAAGCAAAACTGCACAATTAAGTGATCAGGTGGTCAAACCTATTGGGGGTCTTTGGCAGTATTCTGATAGTGCGGATTCCTTTAGGCAGGTTAACAATTAGCAATTAAAGGCTTACCTGCCCCGACCGTTTGTGTATGAAGGCGCGTTCAGCAACTGCTGGTTTACCCTACGTTACTCTATGGGGATGTGTTCAGCACTGGCTGGCTTTCCCCTACGTTACCCTCTGAAAGTTTGTCAGATAATCGTTTATTTTTTTAGGTTATGATGTCTTACTTGTCAGAGAACAGCGGAATGGGCATGCTAGGTCGCCCTAGCCCGAAATAGGTGAGGGCTAGGGTGAGTTAGAATGCCCCTTTCCTGTTTCTCACGATTTTGCACTTTCTTTTTTTTTTTTACATCGTCCTAATATAAACCTAACAAGCAATTGTTATATATCAAGGAAAGGGTAAAGCGAGAAACTTGTAATGAAGCATAGGAATTAAAATATATTTTTGGGTAAAATTAGCAATGTATGTTACAGAAACAACATAAGTAATTGTAGGAGAACCAATCTTGTTTACGTATACTCTCCACTAATTAGATGTTGTATCTTGTCTGCTTGGTCACGTCTGCTTTTTTGTCTTGGTCAGGCGAGTCATGCAGGCAGGCGAGTGCAAATTGCTGGTACCCCTCAGATGTGCCCATCAAGGTTTGGTTTTAATATCAAAATCGTATGTAGGTGGACACGAACCGTTGTCACTTAAAAAGCCCCAACTGAGTGCTCTCTTCCCGCAGTTTTTTCGTATACTGAATTCAACACCACCGCTGGGATTGGAAGACGGACGGAGTTTGTCGGAAAGCTCTCAAAGTAAGTGCTCATTTATCCCAGCTGAGTGACCTGTCTATAATCCGGTATAGTCACAACATGAGTGCATGAGAGCTATCAACAAATGATGGTATGAGCAAAGTTTCATCTTTACCATCTCCAGAAAACACTCTTATCACACACAAAATACACTACACAACACCCATGGAGATTTAACATGGACTAACGAAACTGTTCCCATGACAGTATACTGAGAAGGCGTATGTTTTGTTCTTGTGTTTGTAACCACACTGTTCATGGTCCAGTACACTGGAAAGGCAGTATGTTATGATCTGTGTTCTGTAACCACACTGTTCCCATGTCCAGTACATGGAAGGTAGTATGTTTCGTTCTATGTCTGTAACCACACTGTTCCCATGGCCAGTATTCCTGGAAAGGGCTGTTAGTATGTTTCGTTCTGTGTTCTGTAATCCATGTTCCCATGGCCAGTTTACTCGAAAGGACAGTATGTATCATTCTGTGTTCTGTAACACCTGTTTCCATGGCCAGTTATACGGGAAAGGCAGTTTTATTTTTTGTTCTGTGTTCTGTAACCCACACTGTTCCCATGGCCAGTATACTTGAAAGGCAGTATGTTTCGTTCTGTGTTCTGAACCCTGTTTCCATGGCCAGTATACGGGAAAGGCAGTCAGTATGTTCTGTTTCTGTGTTCTGTAAACACTGTTTCCATGGCCAGTATACTGGAAAGGCAGTATGTTTCGTTCTGATCCTTCTTCTGTAACCCTGTTTTTCCTTGGCCAGTTATACTGGAAAGGTAGTATGTTTTTGTTCTGTGTTCTGTGACACTGTTTCCATGGCCAGTATACTCGAAAGGCAGTATGTTTCGTTCTTGTTCTGTAACCCTGTTTCCATGGCCAGTATACTGAAAGGCAGTTTGTTTTCTTCTGTCTGTTCTGTAACCCACTGTTCACATGGCCAGTTTACGAAAGGCAGTATGGTTTTGTTTTGTGTTCTTAACACTGTTCCCTTGGGCCAGTATTACTGGTAAGGCAGTATGTTTTGTTCTGTGTTCTGTAACACTGTTACCATGGCCAGTATACTGGAAAGGCAGTACATTTTCTTCTGTGGTCTGTAACCCTGTTTCATGGCCAGTTATACGGAAAGGGCAGTAGTATGTTTTGTTCTGTGTTCTGGAACACTGTCCCCATGGCCAGTATACTGGAAAGGCAGTATGTTTGGTTCCTGTGTTCTGTAATACACGGTTTCCATGGCCAGTTATACTGGAAAGCAGTATGTTTTGTTTCTGGTGTTCTGTAAACACTGTTTCCCATGGCCAGTATACTGGAAAGGCAGTATGTTTCGTTCGTGTGTTCTGTAAACACAGTTCATGGTCAGAATACTGGTATTGGCTGTATGTTTCGTTCTGTGTTCTGTTAAAACCATGTCCCATGGCCAGTATACTGGAAGACAGTTTGTTTTGTTCTGTGTTCTGTAACACATCTGTTCCCATTGGCCAGTAATGACTGGAAAGGCAGTATGTTTCGTTCTGTGTTCTGTAACCACACTGTTCCCATGGCCAGTATACTGGCAAAGGCAGTATGTTTCGGTCGGTGTTCGGTAACAACTGTTCCATGGCAGTATACTGGAAAAGGCAGTTTGTTGTGTTCTGTGTTCTGGTAAACACACTGTCCCCTTGAGCCAAGTATACTGGAAAGGCGTATATTTGTTCTGTGTTCTGTACCTCACTGTTCCCATGGCCAGTATAATGGAAAGGCAGTATGTTTGTTTCGTTCTATGTTCTGTAACACTGTGCATGGCCTGGTACAATGGTAATGGCAGTAAGTTTTGTTCTGTGTTCTGTAATCCACACTGTTCCCATGGCCAGTTTTACTGGGATAGGCAGCAGTATTGTTTCGTTCTTTGTTCTGTACACTGTTCCAATGGCCTGTATACTGGGAAAGGCAGTATGTTTTGGTTCCGTGTTTGTAAACACTGTTCCTTGGCGCCAGTATACTGGATAGGCAGTTATATTTTGTTCTGTGTTCTGAAACACACTGTTCCCATGGCCCAGTTATTTTGGAAAGCAGTATGTTTTGTTCTGTGTTCTGAAACACCACTGTTCCATGGGCCATTATACTGGTAAGGCTGTATGTTTTGTTCTGTGTTCTGGTAACACACTGTTCCCGTGGCCAGTTCACGGGGAAAGACAGATTGTTTCGTTCTGTGTTCTGTAACACTGTTCCCATGGCCAGTATACTGGAAGCAGTTATGTTTTGTTCTGTGTTTTGATTCTACTGTTCCCATGGCCAGTATACTGGAAATAGGCTGTATATTTTGTTCTGTGTTCTGAAACAACTGTTCCCATTGGCTCAGTATACTGGGAAAGGCTGTATGTTTTGTTCTGTGTTCTGTAAACCACACTGTCCCCTTGGCCTGTATACTTGGAAGGCAGTCGTTTTGTTACTGTAATCACATGTTCCCATGGCCATTTTATGGAAAAGGCAGTTATGTTTGTTCTGGTTCGTAACACTGTTCCACATGGCCTGTATATACTGTAATGGCTGTATGTTTTGTTCTGTTACACACTGTTTCCATGGCAGTATACTGGAAAGGCAGTTTGTTTTGTTCTGTGTGTGTAAACACACTGTTCCCACGGCAGATACTGGAAAGGCAGTAGTTTTTGTTCTGTGTTTCTGTAACCACACTGTTTCCCTTGGCCAGTTTACTGAGGAAAGGCTGTATGTTTTGTTCTGTGTTCTGTAAACCACACTGTTTCCATTGGCCAGTATACTGGAAAGGCATATGTTTGTTCTGTGTCGCTTCACATGTTCCCACATGGACAGTATATGGAATTGGCAGTATGTTTTGTTCTGTAACACTCGGTTTCCATGGCCAGTATACTGGAAAGGCAGTAATGTTGCGTTCGGGTGTTCTGAACTCATGTCCCATGTGCCAGTATTAATGGAAAGGCAGTATGATTTTGTTCTGTAAAAACACTGTTCCCATGGCCCAGTACACTGGAAAGCAGGATGTTTTGTTCTGTGGTTCTGTAACCCACACTGTTCCGTGGCAGTATACTGCGTAAGGCAGTATGTTTCCGTTCTGTGTTCTGTAACACACTGTTCCATGGGCCAGTATCGGGGAAAGGCAGTATGTTTCATTCTTGTTCTGGTAACTCTGGTCCCCATGGCCAGTAGTATACTGGAAAGGCAGTTTGTTTTGTTCTGTATCACACTGTTCCTGGCAGTACATGGAAAGGCCAGTATGTTTTGTTCTGTAACACACTGTTTGTGCCAGTTATACTGGAAGGCAGTTATGTTTTGTTTCTGTGTTCTGTAACACCACTGTTCCACGGTGCCAGTATACTGGAAATGCAGTATGTTTTGTTCTGATAACACACTGTTTCCCATGGCCAGTTATATGGAAAGGAGTATGTTTTGTTCTGTGTTCTTAAACCACACTGTTCCCATGGCCAGTATAGGGAAAGGCAGTTATGTTTTGTTCTGTAACACACTGTTCCACATGGCCAGTATACTGGAAAGGCAGTATGTTTTGTTCTGTAACACACTGTTCCCATGGCAGTTACACTGGAAGCGGCAGTATGTTTTGTTCTGTGTTCTCGTAACCACCACTGTTCCCATGGCGGTATTACTGGAAACGGCAGTATGTTTCTGTTCTGTTGGTCTGAAACCACACTGTTCCCATGGCCAGTACCACTGGAAAGGCAGTATGTTCGTTCTGTGTTCCTGTAACACTGTTCCCACGGCCAGTATATGGAAAGGCAGTAGTATGTTCTGTGTTTGTAACCACACTGTTCATGGCAGGACCACTGGGAAAAGGCAGTTATGTTTGTAGGCAGTATGTTTTGTTCTGTGTTAGTACGGAAAGGCAGTATGTTTTTGTTCGTTGTTCTGTATGGAAAGGCAGTATGTTTTGTTCTCGTGTTCTTACTGGAAAGGCAGTATGTTTTGTTAGTGTTCAGTACTTGGGAAAAGCAGTATGTTTTTTTCTGTGTTTTGTACTGGAAAGGCGTATGTTTGTCTGTGTTCTTGTACTGGAAAGGCAGTATGTTTTGTTCCTGTGTTCGTTACTGGAAAGGCAGTATTGTTTTTGTTCTGTGTTCTGTACTGGAAAGCAGAGTTGTTTTGTTCTGTGTTTCTGTACTGGTAGGCAGTATGTTTTGTTCAGTGTTCTGTACTTGGAAAGGCAGTATGTTTTGTTCTGATGTTCTGTACCGGAAATGCAGTATGTTTTTGTTCTGTGTTCTTACGGAAAGGCGTATGTTTTGTTCTGTGATTCGTTCTGGAAAGGCAGTATGTTTTGTTCGGTGTTCTGTAATGGATAGGCAGTATGTTTTTGTTCTGTTTCTGTACTGAAAAGGCAGTATGTTTTGTTCTGTGTTCGTACTGGAAAGGCAGTATGTTTTGTTCTTGTGTTCTGTACTGGAAAGGCAGGTTTGTTTGTTTGGGTTTGTTTATGGAAAGGCAGTAGTATGTTTTGTTCTGTGTTCTGTAACACGCAGCTGAAGAAATTTCATTCCATCTTTTGGAAGACCAGGCCACTGTGTCCCCGTGGAAATGGTACAATACAAACATGAAAACTCAATTGACAACAGTGCAGAAGAAAATTATAATTATGAAGCTGGCTGCCTTAACAAGCAGAAGTAGAAGCTGCAGTCTGCCTTGTCTGGGCCGCCAGCCCCCGCATTCCACAGGGAACAATCAAAGTGAAAAGGCGTTTCAGTAGAACAGACACTGCACTGCCACCAGTCACTTCAGTCACTGTCAGTGGTGTCTGTTCTGATCCAAACACATGTGGACACCTCTCAGCCCTACTGACAAAAAAGAGGCAGTGTGAATGGGTGTTCCTCTCCTGGGCACCAAACACATCCATCTGACAACAGCCCCATGAATCCTGCCAATAATGGCAACATCACGACAAAGTGACAAAAGGGATAGATGTGGAGAAGAAATCAATACTGAGGTCACATGACAGAATGGGCATGAAAAAACGGCCACAGATTTTGAGAATTAAGTAGATGATGCTTGGGTGTTCAACTGCTGTATGGAACGGTATGACCAGGACGGATTACGTGACGCTTACCTCATTATGTATCCACTATCTGAGACGTGGCCATTCCCCTTCACACAGCTTATCCCCATTGCTGCAGTCAGCGGAAAGTCAGCTGTACTGCACAGCTGCTGTGCAGTACTAAATGTATGAAGCTGCAGACAGCAGAAAGTCAGCTGAACAGCAGAGCTGCTGTGCAGTGCTAATTGTATGAAGCTGCACCAAACCTAACTGTTATTATTCATACATGATTTTTAAGATGATAATTACACTTTTTGTTCCATGTATCGTATGATTCTAACATGAGAGGAACAGAAAATGAAATATACACATGAACCAAAGAAGAATGAACCACATGCTGACAGCGAGCCAAACTGTGACTGCTGCAATCTGAGGGTGTGGCTGCCGTGGCAATCAAAGGGATCGTTGTGTGGGTGAAAGCTGCTGTCTGGTTCCAGTCTTCCTAAAGAATTCTCAACTCTGGGCAGGATGATAAGATAAATTAATGTTGCTTATAGCCCAGCCGGACCACGCAATGGGCCACATCAGGCTGTCTGGGCAGTGCATGGTGGTTAGGGCAAGAAAATACCAGAATGATTGCTTTGATGGGAAATCAAACCCAGGACCTGCCACTGGGCAATCTGCGGCGGACACAAGCCAATTTGCCACAGATGCTGGTCACGAAGGAATTAAAGCTTGCATACATGTGGGTCTCCCAGGGACCCACACCATACATCGTGGTCTCAGGGAACCACACCCCTCTTTTTGATTCGTATAAGCTTGCCATGGGTTTTGTAGTTTCATGTACTCATGTTTGTTAACAAAACACTGCCTTTGCTGCAGATGACAGGGAGCCTTGCTTCATTGACAAACTCACTATGTTTTTGGGGAAGTTATCTTAATAGGATGACTCACTAAACACAAAAGATGGGGGGCTATAGTCAAACAACCGGATTAAAGATGTTCAACTTAATTAATAGGGATTTAAAAGAAAGGTATGCTTTAAGGTGGGTTCAAAGATTGTCTGCTTTAACACTTGCAATTCTCTGTGGTGTACCTGTGCACCAGCTGCACTCGTCCCAATCACAAACATACAGCGGTCTGAAAAAAAAATGGTAAAGCCATAGTACTTATTCAAATGGCCAACCTTAATGGCAGCCTGTTGTGGCCCTTTGCGGTCGGCTGGGGCTATAAGCAACCATTTTCTTATGAACCTTAAATGGTGGAATTGTGTTGATGTGTTGGGGGAATAAAACTGATCTCTCTAGGCTGGAAAGGGCCACTGTTTTTTTGTTTGTTTTTTTAATATTGACCGAAGCAAATCTTGACACACACAAACTCACACACACACCACACACACACACACCACACACACACACACACAACACACACCACTCACACACACACGCACGCGCGCACACGCATGCACACGCATGCACACACGCGCCCGCGCTCACACACACACACACACACACACACACACACAAAATTTTTGTCTTTCAAAAAGTTAAAGGAAAGAAGAAAAGAGACACTGTACAGAAACCCTCCCCCCTCCACTACCTCAACCACAATTCCGATTGATGAGGTACCGGATACAGGGTCACACACAAAGGTCTTGTTATCTGCAAACAGTGTAGAGAACCTGTCCTGGATGGCCCCTCCACAGGCAAACCAGTGATGGTAATGGGAGTGCCATAGTCGGGGCACCTGACGGTTTCTCTGTGGTGTACGTGAACCAGCTGCATCCGTCCCGAATCCACAACATACAGCGGTTCCCAGTCTGTTGGAAAATCCGTCTGGTATTCGCTCCCATCTTGAAGTCTGGCCTCTGTCGCAAGACAGAACAGTAAACTGACAATTCAAATAAACAAACAGCAAGGAAAATACATAAAAGGAAAAAAAAAAAAAAAGAAGAATGAAAAAGAAATGGCATAAAGAAGCCCATATGAGCAGCCAAACCTCATCTGTATTCCCCAGTCCCATCCCACCATCTTTGTCTTCATTTCCTCTTTCTTCTGCACTTTCTTCACATGTAATTACATTTTCTCTTTCTCTTGCACTTCTTCACATTACCGCATTCATCTCTCTTCTTCTTTGTCAAGTGTGTTTATCTTGCTTGTTTTCAATTTCTTTTTTTTTTGTTTTGGGTGTGGCCGACTGTCAGGACATCAAGAAGTACAACAGGCCAGGCATGAAGACGTACAACCAGGCCAGGACGTGATGAAGTACAACAGGCCAGGCCATGAAGAAGTACAACCAGGCCAGGACGTGAGATGGGTACAACCAGGCCAGGCCATGAAGAAGAAAACCAGGCCAGGACATTGAAGTACAACAAGGCCAGGACATGAAGAAGTACAACCAGGCCAGGACATGAAGTACAAAAGGGCCAGGTCGTGAAGAAGTACATCCAGGCCAGGACATGAGTACAACCAGGCCTGGCCATGATGAAGTACAACCAGGCAGGCCATGAAGTAGTAAACCAGGCCAGGGACATGAAGAAGTACAACCAGGCAGGACGTGATAAGAAGTACAACCAGGCCGGCTGAAAGAAGTCATCCAGGCCAGGACATGAAGTACAACAGGCAGGACATGAAGAAGACAACCAGGCAGGACATGATATGTACATACCGGCCAGTCCATGAAGAAGTACACCCAGGTCCAAGGCCAATGAAGTAGTCCAAAACAGGCCAGGACGGTGAAGAAGTACAACCAGGCCAGGACATGAAGTTAAACCAGGCCAGGACGTGAAGAAGTACAACAGGCCAGGCCATGAAGAAGTACATAACCAGGCCAGGCCATGAAGAAGTACAACCAGGCCAGGACATGAAGTACAACCAGGCCAGGGCCATGAAGAAGTACAAACCAGGCCAGGCCATGAAGTAGTACAACCAGGCCAGGCCATGAAGAAGTATCAACCAGGCCAGGACATGAAGTACAACCAGGCCAGGCCATGAAGAAGTACAACCAGGCCAGGCCATGAAGAAGTACAAACAGGCCAGGACATGAAGTAAACCAGGCCAGACCGTGAAGAAGTACAACCAGGCCAAGGGCCATGAAGAAGTACAACCAGGCCAGGACATGAGAAGTACAACCTGGCCAGGACATGAAGAAGTACACAGGCCAGAGACATGAAGAAGTACAAACCAGGAGCCTGGACATGAAGATAGTACAACAGGGCCAGGACTGAAGTACAACCAGGACAGGACATGAAGAAGTACAACCAGGCCAGGACATGAAGTACAACCAGGCCAGGCCATATGAAAGAAGTACAACCAGGCCAGGACATGAAGGTCACAACCAGGCCCCAGGACAGATGAAGTACAACAGGCCAGGCCATGAGTACAAACATGCCAGGCCATGAAGGAAGTACAAAAGGGCCGGGCCATGAAGGAAGTACAAACCAAGGCCAGGGACGTGAAAGAAGAACAACCAGGCCAGGACATGAAGTACAACCAGGCCTGGGACGTAAGAAAGTACAACCAGGCCGGACATGAAGTAACAACCGGCCAGGACATGAAGTACCAACCAGGCCAGGCCATGAATAAAAAAGCAAGTAAACCAGGCAGGACATGAAGTACAAACCAGGCCAGGGACGTGAAGTACAACCAGGCCAGGACGTGAAGAAGTACAACCAGGCCAGTACATGAAGTACAACCAGGTCCAGGACATGAAAGTACAACCAGGCCAGGACATGAAGAAGTACATCCAGGCCAGGAAGAAGTACAACCAGGCCAGGCCATGATGAAGAAGTACAACAAGGTCCAGGACATGAAAGTACAACCAGGCAGGGACAGAAGAAGTACAACCAGGCCAGGGCCATGAAGAAGTACAACCAGGCCAGGACTGAAAGTACAACCTCAGGCCAGGGTAAACCAGGGGCCAGGACATGAAGTACAACTGGCCTGGACATGAAGTACAACTAGGCCGGCCTTTGAGAAGTAACATCCAGGCCAGGTCATGAAATACAACCTGGCCAGGACATGAAGTTCAAACTAGGCCAGGACACGAAGATGTACAACCAGGCCACTTACAATGTGCTCTGGAATTTATCTACACAACAAACACACTTACTGGCCTTGTGTGTCTTTGGCTGAACATCTTGCAATTTGTCATCTTTCAGTTACATTTTCAAACCTTTTCCCTTTTTCTTTTCTTTCTTTTTTCTTTGCATTATCCAGCAGTTTTGTTAGATGCCAGAGTAATAAGAGTGTTCTCCATAAGAGTCTTTGCTGTAGTACTATAAATTCACAGGTCAGGTCAGGGGTGGATTAAGGTGGGGGTTGTCTTTCAGTATTTTTACAGCTTCTCAGCCCATTGTCTATTGTGTATAGCTTGAGACATCCTCTGTCATCCTCGGGTGATGTCAGTGGAGGAAGGACTAGCGCACAGACTAAACACACTCACAGTCATGCTTACGATCTCATTCATATTTCATGCATTAGTCACATCAATCCACTAGTAAAGTTATATCTTTATCTACACATGTTCTATAGAACGAAACATCAATGCATATGGAATCAACCAAAATAAAACATTTCTCTCTTTCCTGAACTTCACAAAATCATTTATCTAACTCATCATTTATACACTAAACCCGGGTATAAACAGATTTCTACTTTACCTGGCCAGGTGATCTTACTATTCAAGAATCACTGTCTCTTTTTCTTTTCTTTTTTTCTTTTCACTGTTCACTTTCACTACACGGCACAAATGCTGGCACTGGTGTGGTCTACTGCACAGGTCAAGCTGGACTGCTGGACTCCGGTTTGTGGACTGTGATGAAAGTGGCGCTGGCCAAGTATGAGGTTCGACCCCAGTGAGGATGAACGCAGTGATTTCAAAATCGATCTGTTCTCCTTTTTTCTTCCTGCCATTTACGCATTGCTCTCTCTCTCTCTATCTTCTTCTAGTATGCTTTATCAAAATGGAAATGGTTGCTTTTCTTTTCTTTTTTTTTTCTTTTCTTTCTTTTCTTCTTCATTAGTTAGGCAACCTCTCTCTCTCTCTCCACATCTTCCTCAGTCCTTCTCTGCAGACTATCTCATGCTAATCTCCTCAACTTGTGTTCTCGTCTCTCCTCCCCTCATCTTCTGCTTTTCTCTCCCTAGAGATTATCGCTCAGACTCTCTCTCTCTGTCTCTCTGTTCGTTCTCCCCTCAGCTCTCTCTGCTTCTCTCTCGGCAGAGCTTACACAGAGCCTCTTCTTGTTCTCTCTGTTCGTTCTGATGCGACTATCTGGTGCTAATGCTCAAAACTTCACTCCCTCTCATTCTCTGCTTTCTCCTGCTGAGACTACACCCCAGATCCTGCCTCTCTCTCTCTGTCTCTCTGTTCGTTACCATCTCGTTCTCCGTTCTCTCCTATCACTCTGTTCTTATTCGTTTCCGATCTGTCCAAAAAGGCGAAGTACTTTGGTCTGTATTTTTTACCCTGACACCCGAAGTTAGCTCCCTCTAATTCCATTGGAGTATTCAAATCTTGCTAGTCACGCCGAACGCCTTACTCTCTTGGTGGTAAATTGGTCATTTAATTGATTAGCTTGATTTCACCCCACCACACTCTACCTTCCCCCCTTCCTACTTTAAATGCGCGTGTGGCTTAAGTCGTGGGCACAGGTCACTCTAAATTGGCTAGCTGTGAGTAGGGGTTGGGCAACGCCGTCTCAACTACCAATGATGCTGTTCCACAAATTGGCCAGATGAGCCTGAGCCAGGCGCTTCGGACTCGCTCGCTAGGACATCGAGGCGTCTCGGTCAAAAACGGCTTAGTCTGTCTGGGTGGATCGTACCGTCTCCGTGAAGCCCCTCCCACTAAGCTTAAATTGCTGGGCCCGACCCATGGTCCACGTCTATGGCGCCTAGAATGTTTGAGTTGAAAACTTATGTCGAACAATTGGCTGGCGGACTCCACGGAGGTTGGGTTGTTTCATTTTTGTCCGTGGACAATTTCCCCCTTGCAAAAGGACCATGCTCCGCATTGTCTCAAAGTGCGCAACAACGGTTACAAAAAAGGACAACAAACTCCCGAATTTGCTCGACACCACAGCTACAGTGCAAGTTTGAAAATACTTTACTACCAACGCGTTTATAAAGTATAAATATATCATTAGTGGATAACCACTCCAATGATTTATCATTGACGTGCGCTCTTGCGTTATTAACTCATTTTTTAACGACCTCTGTGCGACTTATGCAAATTCCCCTACCTGCGGATTTGCCACATCTTCTCTTCACAATTTCTGATGAAAGAAAGAACATTATAATATGCTCACGATCATGTGACACTTCCTGTGGGAATCTCCATCCTCACTTATTGCAATAATGCATTACTCACAAAGCGACTGTATGCTCTAGCATAACTACATTCACATGAACATGTCTCACAAAGAAAATATGACAAGTCTCACACAAAAAATATGAAACATAGCCAATGGGAATGAACCCATATCCAATCAACATTAACTGTAACCAACACATATTATCAACAGGGCACCCCGGATATGACTGACTTCCTCTAGTTGCAGCTGCTAGACTACACGGCTTAAATAGTCAGCTCCACATTCTGTCGCCCGGAATGTACTGCATCGGTACTGTAGGCGCAGTGCCATTGCCCAACGCAGCACTCTGCTGTTTTTCAAACTGCGCCTCCTGCAGGAATTTGAGTGGTTGGTGATCTGTTTCCTCTATCACGAACTCTTTCCCATACAAGTATTTGTGGAACTTCTGCATGGCCCACACGACAGCTAAACACTCCTTCTCCACCGTTGCGTACCCTTCTTCACACTTTTTCAACTTCCTGCTAGCATACCTCACAGGGAACTCGACCTCTTCTGCCCTGCAACAATACTGCACCTATTCCCCCGCCTGATGCATCTGTCCGCCAACAAAAATGGTTTGGACATATCTGGTAGCTTCAAGATGGACGGGAACCTAGTCTTCCAACACCGTCTGCAGTGCTTGCTCTGCAGCGTCTGACCACTCGACCACGCTGGTTTCCCTGCCTTGACCAAATCACTGAGAGGACTCGTGATTGCTGCGAAATTTGGAACAAACTCCCCATAGAACCCAATAAAACCTAGCAGACTCCTGACTTCTGTTTTGGTCTTTGGTCTCTCTGAATTCATCATCTTCTTTCCACCTTTCCTCTTTCGGCTGCTTTGTGTCGCCTCCGACAACAAAACCTAGGAACTCCAGGCTTGGAAAACCAACCTGGCACTTTGTTGGTCTGGCTGTGAGATTGGCTTGCCTCAACCTCTCTAAAACTGCTCCTAGCTGCCTCATATGCTCCTCCCATGTCTCGGATGCTATCAGAATGTCATCCATAAATTCACAACACCTTCCAATCCCGTCAATAGCTTCCTCATCATTCGAGAGAAGGGCTGCAGGTGCGTTTGACCATACCAAAGGGGGTACTCGCCACTGGTATAGCCCCATAGGAGTGGAGAATGCTGTGATTCCTTGGAGTCCTCACTCAGGGCTATTTGGCCAGTAACCCTTGCTCAGAATTATCCTGGTGAAATACTGGCTCTTTCTTTTGGCGATCTGAGCGAACAGGCTTCCATGTCGGTTACTCGCATCGACTT
>JAFLJL010013404.1:0-22035 GCA_018398815.1 Conus ventricosus
CTCCGGAAACTGGCGAACTCCCGACAGTGGAGTGGCTCGACCCGGCGGTGTCCTTCACCATGTTGGGCACAGGTGGCAGAGCAAACCCAGAACACACGACCGCAAGAGGAGACAAGGTGGTCGATCGAGAAAGGTAATTAATCTCGATCGCCCGTGTGGTGTCGTGCAAGTCCTCGAGAGATCGACCGAAATCTCGAAGTACCCGTACACGCCACGGATCGTGAAAATCACGCACACTTACAGAACCACGTTCTAAGTGTGATGGGTAATGGTCTTCCTTGCGCACTAAACCTTAATGAGGAGTCTCGCGTCAAATGGGTGATGAACCCGAGGCTAGGAATATGGTGGGGCAACACGACCGGCGGGAAAAGAAAGATGGCCGCCAACGACCGGCGAGGAAGTCGCGGAATAACAAAGGACGACCGGCGAGTAAATCACGGGATAACCAGGAGTGTGTAGCCCGACAAAGGAGGAGGAATGTGACAGTAGGATGAGACCGTAACACCCGAGACGGGTAAGAGGGCAATCCGAAAACAATTTGTGAGAAGCGAACCACGTGGCGATGAGAAAACACGCACAAGTGTGGCGAGGATCGAACGAACCGACGATCGTGAACGCAAAGTCGCGAGAGTGTCGTTAACAGCGGTAAATTTTCAGTAATTAACTCCCACCAAGAGCCTCACGCGGCAAGAATACTCAGGCTTTAGCGCAAGGCACAAGAGAACATAAAACACGGATTCAAGCTCAACCGCTCAAAACCAGTTTTGAGCGGCCGACCTTGAATCCGTGTTTTACTGTTCTCTGACAAGTAAACCCTACAAACAAACATACTGCATAGGATTATCCGTTTTCAATACTAATTTACTAAACTTTTCAGATTTTAGTTTTTGTTTAATCCTGCGTTTTTCCTGATCATTTTCAATAACATCATTTTCGCGCAGACATTCATCAAATGAGTCTCTGTCTTTAATTGTTCTCTAAAGTCTTTGAAAATCCCCACACTTATCCTTGCATGATAAATCTTATAAAACGAAGTAGATAGACAGACAGAGAAACACTATGCAATGGTGGGGTGGGTAAGACTAGCCGGATCACACCATGTACGACGCAAAGCCAGCAATTAGGGCTGTGGACCCCGTCATTTACCTTTCTCATATTACCAGTGACAGAGACACACAGTTGGTACTGCACAGACATGGAAATACAGAGTCCCGTCATTAAGTTGACGCCTGATCGCTTAATTTTGTGTTGTTGGGTTTTATAACTTGGCGAGGGGCAATACCACGTGACCGGACATGATGATCTTGAACCAACGCCCCCAACCAGCGCCCTCTCAGTTTAGCTATGGCATTCAATGCAGACGGACGTGTTTGTGTTTACAGAGGAACAGCTTCTTGCTATAGATAATCATGTGTTTTATAACAACTGTATGGCAGATTATCTAAACAAAAGAAAATCAAGCGGGCCCAGTTCTTTACCTCTTAAGCCAAAGAGAAGTATTGCTTTTTTGGAAGGTGGGGAGAAAGAAAAAACGAGAACCTACTATTGATGAACTACACAAGCACCTTGAAAGCTTGGTGATTTAAGACAGAGATTTAGCTGATATATTCGAAAGAGATGTTGATAACTTTGATAAGCTTTTGCATTTTGAAGACAATGATCTATTTTTTAAAAATGGCGCTGTTTTATTCAAAAAGCTCCAAATGTTCAGTGGCAGGTTTACTACCCGGCAATCAAAAGCCGCCAAAAAAAACACTTAACTCCGCCAATGCCGTTTCCTAAGGCCAGGATGAAAAAGAGGAGAGTTAAACACTTTGTGAAACTCTTTGTGAAATAGCGAGAGTGTGTGTTGCGGCAAAACTACCCTGCTGACTGTTAAAAAAAATGGCTGTTTGCGCGTAGTTTCCAAGCCAGTGTATTGTTACTGATTAATTATAGTGGGTGAGCACTGTTCTCTAATTACCAAGTCACAGTGCTTATTTGCTTAGGCCAAAGACAAGGACATGGCTTTCATGCCTACCCGTTTGGACATAGACTTGCAAGCCCTCTAAACTGTGTCCAAACGAGCATGCCTGCCCGTTTTTTGGCATAGATTTGCAAGCCCTCTAACTGTGTCAAACATGCCGGCAATGCCTGTTTGCCTATTTAAGAGTGGTGAAACAAGCAAGCCCACCTAAGCTGTTCCCTCTCTTATTACATTTAAATTCCCATTCAACATAAATAGTATTGCACCCCCCGCCACCCCCATCCATATGTATGCCCCACTCATGCACATACCATGCACGCAATCTTACACAAGTTTTACCAAGTGATTAATCAAGTAACCCTTATAGTTCTTACTCAAGTCTAACAAAGTGTTTAATCAAGTGACCTATTAAGTTCTAACTCAAGAACACCTTTAAGTTCTACTTAAGTCCATTTAAAGTTTCTTAATCAAGTCATTTTAAGTTTTCTTAATCAAGTCACACTTTTAATTCTTACTCAAGTCAAGTTTAAGTTTCTTAATCAAGTCACCTTTTAAGTTCTTAAATCAAGTCGCCCCAAGTCTTACTCAAGTTATCCACAGTACTTCTAAGTTTTCATACTCAAGTTAGCTCAAATTCATAACTAAGTTATTCACTAAGTACACCAAGTTCTTATTCAAGATTAACTTAAAATTATTTATTAAGTTCAAAAAGTATTATTGCATCTGAAATGGATCAAAACGAACTTTGTTGTTGGCCGGTTCTGGCATAACTTTTGAGTTCCGGCTTCGGTATTTAGAGGTTGAGATTTTTTTGACACTTCGTTTTCGCTGTCTTGTATATATATTTTATAACTCGATAGAAAAGTAAATATCTATGTCAAGACCACCCAATCTTAGTTCCACGAAAAGCCCCCTTTTCACATACACATTCACGTACTCTCATTTCAGGTTTGGCCAAAATTAACACCTGTAGTCACAATAAAAATTAACAGCTCAAAACCTCTAAAAATCGCATAATCGTTAATTTAAAATGGGGGCTTGCGTGCTAGATCAATAGGGTGATCTGAAACTAACATATATACATCTCTAACCCCGGTACATAAAATGAACTAAAAAGGGGTTGACAGTCTACTCCAGACTGGCCCAGGCTGCTGAAACACCACAGGGAACTGCCCGCAAAAATCGATAAATTTGCCCAATGCGACACAGGTATGACATCATTCCTATGGGGCATACCCAATTAAGTACCGGGCTGTACAAGTTAGAAGCAGCCGCATTCCCTTTGCCAGGTGTTGACTTTGAAGACAGGTTTTTTTCTGGGAAAAAAGTGATTGACTTTAAAACTTTGGATTGGATTGGCGACAACTGAGTGTGTGACATATTTGCCTGCATTGTACTGTTTAATATTTGATATCTCTCAAAAAGGAAAGTGACAGATTGAATGATTCTCAGAATACGCAAGAATTAGACAAACACGTTGTAAGAAAGCTTGGCGCCTACAACCATGATTGGAGTCAAGAACTCGAAAATTTTACATTACCCGAAGAGTCTCCTTTTAATGTTGAGCAACAAGAAGCTATTGACAATCTTATTAAATATCATGCTGATATGATAACTCTACCTCGGCATACAAAAAACCGGCGCAGAAAAATCAATGCCAAAAAAAATCCAAAAAGCAGCCTGGCTTTTTCTAGAACACTTCTGAAAAAGACAAAACAAATCATGACAATAACCGAGCTTGGAATACATTCCATAGGGGAAAACTTTGTACAAGATGAATGAGGCTGATGTATCAAGGATGAATGTTAGAAATTAATAGATGCAAACAGCGTTCATGACATGATTCCTTTTTGTGAAGAAAATTGGAAGGTTGAGAAATTTAATCAACGAACACCCATGCACCATTCACGATTTTGGTTATCAGCTTGGAAAAGCAAAACAGGCTTTCAAAAATCAAAAAACAAAGAAAGCGTCGTGGACATCCTTTGGTTAAGAAAAATGTCGCATTCATGATTCATAAGCAAGAAGGATGATTCTGCTGTCAACGCCTATTTTAAACACCACTTTCCAAGTTTTCAAAACTGGGAATGGAGTTTTGATGATATACTGAACAAACGTCATAAAATCCTAACCTACAAGTCGAGAATGAAGAAATCAAAAGTTCTGCAATCTGAAGTCAGATTGCTTTCAACTTGGTGACTGCAAAACGTATTCGGATTCCGAACGGTACTAAAAAAAATTTCTTACCCACTGCTTCAAAATAGTTCTTACGTCACCTGCTTTCAAGTCTGGTGGACTGGCCAAAACCTTCGTATCCGAACGGTAATCTAAAAATAGTACTTACTCACCTCTTCAACGTCAAGCTTCGCCGTTTGCTGCTTTAAAAGCTGTCCAGACGGCCGCCACTAGACCTTTGAAAGAGTGCCTGTGATTATTGATAACGGGACACTGATAAGTGCTTTGTGGCTGTCTCGAATTTACGACGTTCAGTGTGAACCACAAAAAGCCCCTCTTCACATTCCTGCAAGCACCTCCCACTTGTGTTTGTTTTGTTGTTTGTTTGTTTGTTTGTATTTTGTTGTTTGTTTGTGTTTGTTTGTGTTTCTTGTTTGGTGTGTGTGTGTGTGTGTGATTGGTGTGTGTGTGTGTGTGTGTGTGTGTGTGTTGTGTGTGTGTGTGTTTTTCTCATACTAAGCAGTGCAGTAATCAAGTCAAAACGACCTGGGGCTGATTAACATATTTAAATAAAACACACCCCTGCCCATGCCACCGCACACACATAAACTTCTTCGATTCTTTACACTAATATAACGCCCGCACTGATCCCTTTGCAACTTTCTAAATATGATCTTCTATACCACAAGCACTATCAACAATCAGAACAAACAACTGCTTTCGTCTTGGTTAAGTTTATTTTTACATCTAATGAATTTATAGATCCTTTCAAATTAATTCTTTAAATCACTGTCTCCACCAAATGTATATAGCTGAAAATTGCAAAACCCCGCCCTAATGACGCAGTGCACGTAGAACAGTAGATGGGATAACCGTTAAATCAAATTAGTATCTGTTTTAAACTGCCGTAAAAGGTGAGCTATACAACATTGGGTCAAATAAAATCAGAGGTTATTACCTTCAAAATTTGATAAACGCCTTCTCTCCTTGTACTTAAATCTAAAGATTTATCACTACTTTGAAAGCCTAAGATTTTAGCTAGAGCCCTTTAGTAAAAAAGTGACTCTCTTCTTTCTTCAGTGGAAAGTATAGTAAATCTGAGGTTTGCCTCGTGTTAATTGGTTAACAATATGCCAAATTCGTTAAGTACTTCTTTTAAAGAACAAAAGTTGTAATAACCATCAGTATGTTATATGGTTTTACTTGATTGCCTATGTTGCACAACTAATATTGATCCAGTTTATTTTGATCCCCTTCAGATATGTTAGACCCACTTAACTTTATAAACCAATTTCTTTAAGGGCAATCCTAAAACAACCACCCAATTGACAATTGGGGTACGTTAAGAACAACACGCTCTCGTTTTGCTTGGTTATATAGAAGTAGTACATCTTTTTATAACTGTTTAAAAAAAACTAATTTAAAAAATGGAACCTTTTAAATATAACGAAAGTGCTACTTACAATGTAGGGCGTTTATAATCCTAAATCTTTAGACTTTAGCAATCTAAACCAATGCGCAGTAGAAGAATATAATGGCTTCCAAGTTAGACTTGTAAACCTACAAACTAAATATTCAAATCCGCCAATAAAGAATGATAGAGTGCCATCAGCCTGGTCATCCGACCTATGACTTTTACCAGTAAATCAGTTAAATTTTGCCATTTACTGCGCAAACTACTGGCTGCGTTGTTTCATATCAAACCATATAACCATCCGTAATCTTTTAGTAAGGGCCAGTAAATAACATTCATGTATTATAACCAATACAAGGCGAATAATACTAACTATAACTACAAGTAGTCCTCCCTAACGACAATGCCATTAAATCCATTTAAAAGTCCAATGGACAAATAATGCATATGAAAGAATCTGCAACGATTTAACATCATTCTTCAACAGACTTTAGACAAAAGGTAGACCGCAATCATTGGGAAGGGTACATTAATTTGTGGGTGCAAAAAGAGAATATAATTAAGACTACTGGCCGGGCCACACCACTTTTCCAACCAGAACGAAACATTTCGATTGATGTCAATAGAACAAAAACGCCCTAAGCTTTCGCAACATTTATCTTAGATTGAAAGTAAAGGTCTAACAATGCCATGAGTGCAAAGATTAAATGACTCCATACGGAACATATGTTTGGTGTCTATTAAGAGCACAAGCACAGACAAGTCTGCATACTAGATCAATCTACGGGCTTTGATGTCTAGAAAACAATTTTCTAGCTAATTTAAAGAAGCTATTAATCTGCGGTTGATTTCGCCTGCCCAGCATACAAAGGTAATCAAGACGTTTTCTTGGCACATGCTAGATCAAAGGTGACTATGTTTGATAAGGACCATGGATTATACATGCTACCCTCTGACTTAGACACAGATTGGCATGATACAGAAATATAACAATGGACATCCTCCATCAGCTGGAGACGACCAAAACTTATGCACAATCAAGGCATAAACACAAGGCCTGCTCCATCCATTTTAAAAAAAGTGCCTACCCTGGAAGAAAGCAACCCCACAGCCAGAAAGCATTCCAGTTATAAGCGCCCCACAGCCAGAAAGCAGACCCAGAAAGCCCGCCACCTGTTAATGTACCTCGCACTGACAGTCACACTAGCGAAAAGACAGCCCTCGTTGTATTTTAACATTACTGGAATTAGCTATACATTATTTCCACAAAAAATTAATCCCAGCAGACTAGCACTCCTAACTTCCAACGCAGATTGTCCACCATAAAACCATCAACTTGCCTAAAGTAGACAAAACCCAACAAACAACACTACCTATTATGCCGGGTAGAGCATCAAGCGCTTTGACACTAACTTCTTTAATAATTTGCTAGATGATTAAATGTTTTCTAATTCCAACTTTTACCAGCTGAGTGTTGGGAGGCTTACTTGGCCCTGTTTGGTGCACCACATGTTAAATCATAAACGGTGTAAGAGATAGCAAAACCCAACAGCCGTTAATTATACAAACTATTGTAATCCCTTGGTCTCTAGAACATATCCTAATTCTTTCTGTCTAGCGTATGTTTTCATAAAGTATTCTGTTTATAGTTTCTCTTATTCCTAATTGTTTGTGATGCTAGCTGCGCTCTGTTAGTAGACAGCATCTTCTAACCGGGCCGCCTTTGTAGCATTAAATCCTGTATCTCTTCTCGCCCTAATTTGTTATCATCTGCATCATCCAGTTTATTTTTTACTTCATCTATCTCTCTATCTAAGCTCACCAAGTTTTGCCAAAATGTTTGTTTATTATATCACCCCTTATTGTCCTGTAAAGCCTCATTAAGTCCCAGGATTTTCACTGCATAGGCAATGGAGAATCGTTAATTGATTTTTAACTGCGTCTTCCTCATTAAAACTAGTTTCAATTTCTGCTATTTGTTCATTTGCGTTCGATTTAATTCTTCAAGGGTATGTTTTGTATTTCAGATTGTGTTGGCCAAACTCTGACCCAAGTTCTGTAAAAGACTAACATCCTCAGGCCTTAAAAATTGTCCAATAAAGTTTAAATTGCCACGGTCAGCAGTAGGTAGATATCTAAGAATTGTGTCCTGCTTAAAACTGGGTTGGATCTGGTTTTTGCAGAAGTCGCACACTCTTTCTTTACTGGTTTTCTACATACAAATGATTATTTTTATCTGTTGAAAATGAGAAACCCTAAGTGCTTCTGGCTCTCTCGCCCATCTGACCAAAACATGATTCAATTCCATCTAGCAATCGATCTTTGGCTCTAACCCTACTCCTTGGGCCTGCAGCTGCTACTTCAAGTTCTTCTTGCAATGAAGGACCCAGTTCCGTTTCATCTTCTTCATCTTCCAATAGGATCAATCGGGTCAAAATCTTCACCATATTTTTTATTTTATATTCTTTTTTGTTATTATAAAAAATGAACATCAACGGCTGTGACCTCGATCACATACAGTAAAGAGAAGGAACCCCCCATGGCGTGAAAGGTATAAGGCAGACAGTAATATGTAAATACCCCATCAACAGTTCAACCTGGACAAACTTAATAGTCATGTTCCCTGAATCTTGGCGCTGACGATGTAATAATGCCAGGAAACGCTAACATCATTTCAAAATTGATATTACATCAGCAAACCTAATTATACTGTTGTTGCCAATTTAGGCAGGGCTAATCGTTAGTCATATATCATCAAACTGGAGGGTAGAGAAGTCTTTATAACAAACGAGGCAGACATTTGTGCCCTTTATTCTGCATCTATGGCTGGCCTAAAAAAGAAAGAAAAGAGAAAGTTTATCAGGGAATACAAGATCAAACGGCCCTCAATCACAGGCTTAAAGCGGGGGATGCAAAAATGATGTTAAAGATGTAGGCAGAAGCAGAAGCATTTGCAACAGATTCTGCATCCTCCTAGATATAGAAAAATTGTTAAAGACGCATATGCCATATTACCAGGCGCATCTAAAAGAAAAACTTACTTAACATCTGACATTTAATCATAGCGTTCAGTCGTTTCTGTCTGAAGATCCTGAAGCTAAATACGCGGTAGTGACATTTCTCTTGAGTTTGATGTTGTTTTTTTTTTTACAAACTCTGGACTGTGCCAGAACAATCTTAACCCCAGTATAAAAGTAAAACGGTTATTTATTATTAAACGTTAACACGCCATTACAGAAAAATAGAAACACGCGAGACACTCTCCTGGAACATACATCTAAATTAAAAGAAAATCAGTCCTCTGAAGTCCTTTAAAATGGAATATTGTTCTTATTTACTGAAGGAAGCAACTCCTTTTCCGAGAGAATCAGTAGTGTTATATAATCCCAAAAAGTTGAGAAGGTTTTGACTGCGGCAATAAATGGTAAGTCTGATCAATTGTATTCGGGTCGCGGACTTTTTACCTACCAACACTTAATTGAAGAAATAAGAAAGTTTGTTTGCTGGATGTAGGCAAAGGTGATCCTGCAGAAGATCGTGTATGTAAAAAAACTTCGGCCATATAATGTTGTACAGACTCGAAGACTACATAATAACCAAATATGGCTGTGGCTGGATTTTAGATCCACATTTGACAACAGTTGTTTGGAAGTGGAGAAGATATGGCAAAGAGGTAAAAAATAAATATTCACAAGAAAAGCAGACGAAACGGTCCAATAAAAATGCAGCATTTTTATGGTTTTGTGAAGCACCAGTAAACATTGAAGAAAACAGGCAAAAGACGTGCTTATAAAATGCAGAAGAAATAACCTATTAAAAAAACAGATGGATAGCTTGAAGTTCTGCCAAAAGATCCGCACTGTTCCATATCTGCGGTAATACAGGGTGTGGGAAAAACTGTCTTCGTACTTGAATTTGTTTACAAACCATCTACAGGTTTCATTACGACACATTGTTATAATTTTGCACAAACCATAAAGCACAACAAGGACTTACAAAGAAAGGAAGTTTATCTGGACATTAACGAGAATATATTTCTAGTTTGATCCCAATCGACAAACTGAGCGACAGTTAAGACAATACTATAGGTTATTTGAAGGAACTGAATCACTGGTTTATTATTGAAGACTGTTCAGCTTGAACGAAGACATTGTTAAAAAAAGAAAAGCCTATCTCAAAGCTGATCCTTTAGTAGGCCGCCACACCCTTTAGTTCTTCTGTGTGGCTATTAACCCCAAAAAATATAATGCTGTCTTAAAAGACTTAGATCGCAGTTATAAATCGGTTGTATTATTTTACATAAGGACAAAGATAGTTTTGAAGAATGTTTAAGTGAAAATTATATAATAATGGACAAAGATGATCTAAATAAAATAAAAGAGCAGTATAGAAAAATCGTAAGCACGCTAAGCTATGCTTACGGACTGACCCTCCCCCAGTACAATACGTTTGTTTATTGAATATGTTTATTTTATAATATAAAAAAGAAATGTCTCGGGGGCCAGAATCAAAAGCGAGCAGCTCCTAAATGCACTGCAGTAGAGCTAACAGACCCCAAGCAGACCAACCGAGTTTGATCTAATAGGATGCCAGAAATGTTATGGAATTGAGTACACCAGATGATGGGGATTTACAAACGAACAGAAGATTGGAAATACAAAAAACGCAGCCATATCGTACCCTAGATAGAGATAAAAATTTAAAGCAAACGACTTTGTCAAACCACGATACAAACTTCATAAAAGAGAAATTGTTTGGTCGTTGCTTCCTGAAATTGCTTGAATCTAAAGTATTGAACTACGAAGCCCTAAATGTATACTTTGATAAGAACAACAATTTAGAAAGCTTTAAATAAGGACCCGTTCTTGTAGTCTGGTTCCAGGAACACAACAGAAAAAACAAGATTGAAAAACTATGCTGGTTCTGTAATATATTCTATAGAGAAAGAAGTCCTTAGCTGAAGTGGGGGCGACACCGTCGGCTTACAATTTACCCAACTCTAACCAGCGCTACCTAGGGCAAATGACGATGATTTTATCGCATATTTATTACTCCGAGGGAGGGCAATACAAGTTTTGCCAGAACATACGTTAATTAGAGGGATACAAAGCAAAGGCTGAAAACTTGGATGCCCCTCTGAAGCTCGCTATGCAATATACTTAAAAACGATATGAACTAAACACCCTTGTATCATCTGACAAGGTTACTATAATGGTTGACAAAGACAAACAAACATTACTCGACTTTATTTTCATTAAGTATGTTAATTTATTGCGATTACCTCTGTTAATGCAGTGCTGCCAGATGGATTAATAAAAAGATATGTAAAAGATTTAACTTAAAAATAATCTTGATTAAAACATGCATGTTTCAACAGTTAGGTTAAAGCCAAATAAACTGAACTTCAAAAGGAAATAGAAAGCGACTTAGATAAGTATAGATGTTACCAGAAAAAAATATGCTCAAGCTTTAAATACTCTTCTATGTAATTACTGGCCATCGGCTGTAGCTATCGTAAGGTGCCGGAATCCTAGTGTTTGCCGTATTAGCTAGTGGGATCGGGGCGCAGTCCTCTTTAGCATTAGGAGGCCTTGGCTAGGTTTAGGCGCTGTGTCTCTGATTGTAAGTGCTGTATTAAAAAAATTAAAGTCCAAATTACAAAAGGCACACTGCCATTGAAGCCTTAGCATCAGCAAAAACTTGTTCATTCAGATTAAGAATAAGCAAATCATTAACAGGATGAAAACGTTCCAGACGAAGCATTTCAGAAGCTTATGGCGACGGTGAAGATTATAGACGACAGAAATTGAACACAAAGGAGTTGAGAAAGACTTTTATCTTCACGGCAGTAGACACTGTGCGATTAAAAACAGAACATTGGAAAAACAAACACATGATTCGGTTAAACCCAAAATAGAGCAAAAAAATAAGTTTAACAAAAATAAACACCTTTTTTTTTTTTGTTAACTCACTGTGGTTTGGTGAGGACACATGGCAGCTCTTTCGCGAACAAACTATCTTTAAAGGGGCAGGCTTTTTATAAAGAGAGAGTCTCTCTAAATAATATTACGGGAGGGGTTGTTTTTCATAATTATTTCAACTTCATAACGTCACGCTCCATATGGGATCTGTAGCTCTAATTCTAACATCACCTTCTTCCCTCCCAGGAGCATACAAGTATCTTACTTTTAAGACCAAAACTGCAAGAGTTTTTGATTACCTTGGCGTCTTCATTAATGCTAATTTTTTTTTTAATTGATTGCGTTTACTGACTTCAACCTGTTGCTGTAAATTCTTCGTTGTTTCATGGCGCGTAGAGAGACTGAGGCAATCCCTGAACCCATTCTGTTTTTGCGTTCCTGTCCATAATTTCTCAGTGGTATTGATAGGTGTAAACAGGGCGTCAGCTAGATTCTTAATTAAAGTTATTCTACTAGGGCTGTGATCGATGGTTTGCCTGGGATACCCTTCTCTTAACTGTGACATGATGTATTTTAAAAAACAGGTTGGTTTACAGAACCTTTAAACTCTTTTCCATACATCACTTGAAAAACCATCCTAGATACTTTATGGGACCTCTCATGTATATTTGTTTGTAAAGGCCACAGCCACTGCAGTTGAGCTTTATTATCTTTTAAGGTTCAGCGTCTTTATTGTCTTGAAGCCAATGTCAGACAACTGTCCAGAGCATACTTAAAACTTTTTTCTTCTAACTTTGTTTCAAGGGAAGATACAGCAAATCCATCTGGAGGGTGTCATTTGGAACTGAATTAACAAATCTAGGTCTTAATATTCTTTTTTGTGTCAGGCAGATATATATGCCAAATTGCCTGTTTTTTTGAAAGCCATTCTATCGACATCTGATTCAGACACTCCTAGCGGCTTTACTCCAGTTTTTCAATAGCATTTCCTTTCCTTTCCAATAACCTTTCGGTGAATAATATAATTTGTACTTGTTCCATAAGAAGGACTGAATTTTAAAGATTTTTAAATTGTATGTTCAAAATATAGATTGCTCCCATATCACCACACAATAAAACCAATTTCTGCTATTTTTCTGTTCTTCTGATGGTATCAAAAAAGTCAGACAGTTCTGGCGGGGGCGATGTTTAGAACTTCTTATCCAGATCACTAATAATACTCCATTCATTTGCCTCATCAACGTCTGTAAATGTGGTGCTCTGGCATGCCCGTTTTGGTGGTCAGTTCCTTAACTTTTATTAATAAAGTCTAAGAGAGCAATCCTCCTTTTCTCGTAAGCGTGTCACTCGCCCTTAGCTAAATCTTCTATTGCCTTGTTAATGACGTTCCTCTTTCTTTCATCGGACCGCAATTTACTAAACATTTATAATTGCTTACCAGAGAAAGGCCACAGCAATAACAATAGCTCCCTTTCCTACCACCATCATAACTACTCCCGCCATCTTTTTATAAATTAATATTTTCAAATTAATCTTTCTGATGAACTAATATTTTTCTGGGTAATTCCTCTGTGTAACAAGAAAGTCTTTGACCGCAATCCCTGCATTGATTACCAAATATAAACCTTAACAATACCTCATGTCTAACCTTCCACATCCCGCGGCTTCCATTTTAAACATGTTTTTTGCTAACACCTCTAGCCAATACTAAGCACCGCTAATCACAGCAGAGTGGTAAATTGAATTGATAATCATTTTTTTCACTCAATCTTTTATTAACTAAAAAATAATAAAATAATCATATACGAAAGGCTGTCTATGGTGCTTTTAATCAATAATCATTTGATGTTAAAGCTAAAAAATAAGGTTGCAACTATTTTGTGGCGAATCTTCTATCTTTCCCCAAGTTTGTCGTTTTTATTCCTAACAAACATTTGCTAAGGGTGAATAAACAAAAACACCAACGATAGGCACTGCATAATTAACCCCAAGCGTTAAACTCATGGTTTTAAAAGTATTATTATTATATTTTTTATTGCATTTTACACATGAATTGTGACGAAACTATTAAAGTTGTGAGGAGCAAGCAGACTAACTCTGTAGACCTCTGCAAAACAGAAAGAAAATACTCTCTAGCAGCGAGTGGAAAAACTAAACATAATTAGGCACTGAACTAAGTATTGGATCCATCCAACAACTGTCTACATCAGACATTGAAAAGTACTACGCAAGGTAACGAAACGCAGCTAGGTTCAAAAATGTTTAGATCAGTGGACAGACAAGATTATTTAGATGCTAATTAGTAGTAAATGGCTCCGGTTGATTCAGAAGAAGATATTAAAATACAACGACTATATCACAAGAACCGGTTTTAAACAAGTCACTAGAACTCTTGCATGTGACATGTACACAGAATTTGGGACGATGTTAATTTCCTTCAATATGGGATTAATTACTTTTAATCATATTATTTTTGAATCAAATTTAAATTAATCGCAATAAAAAAAAATGACGATCAGGAAATAAGACACTACAGGACAATCCGCAGAACCCTCCGCAGGAGCAGAATGCGCCACAAGTGAATTACCACATAAAGTGAATGTACCACACGTGAGTAATGTTACAAAAACTAAAATCCTGGACCGTAATTGAGGCGGGCGTAAACAAGCCAATGGAACAGACTCAAAAAGCAAACCAATCAGTAAAACAAAAATTATTAGATATAATACAACATCGCCGCCCACCAACAACACAATTAACAACAACACCATCACAAACAAATTGATAAGAGTATATTATGTAACTAGCTGCTGTTGTTGTTGGTGGGGCAGTTTTAGCATACAAATGTCTAACGCCATACTTAGCCAGCAAAGTTACAAACCCCCACAACGCCATTAAAAAGAAGAAGAGTCAGCTTCTGCAACAAAAAGTACAACCTCCAGCAGTAGAACCCATTTTCTATGGAATAGTTTTTAAGAACTAGATAAAGTACAAGTTAAGAACTAAATAAGTACAAGTTAAGTTAGTAATAGAAAGTATTTTAAACGATAAGTGCAAGAAAATTACAAGTAAAGTTTATAAGTAAAATATAAGTTCTTTTTAGTCTAGTTAGGTACCTAAATAGAGGTAACTATATAGAGAACATTAAAAAGTACTAGTTAGTTTTCAAAGTTAAGTACAATCCCAAGTAATAACTTAAGAACCTGGCAAGTTAAAACTTTAAATTCTCCAATGCCCTACATCAGATAACACAGGACTTAACGTAAGTACTCTTGTTATGTTAGAGACTATTGAATTCTTGTTAACAGCATTTGTGTTTACGTAAGAAGAGTAGAGCGCCGATTTAACATTATTGTGATAAAATACTTTGTTTTCAAAGAGCGCTTGCTTGATTTATCGAGAGATATATTTTTTTTTTGACAACTTCTTTACTTATGCCTTTAAGCCTTTTTCATTACAGAAGTCAGACTAGCAACGTATACATCTTCGACCGCAAACCAACATAATCTTTGATAACTGTCCCATTGAGTTTCATCATCCCTCATCTTTTTCCAATTACTGATTCTTGATTACAGTTGAATGTACAGACCTGCCTTTAGATAATCGCAAGTGTCGAACCACCCATCAACTCCTTTAGCTACTACTGTTTCCTAAATCCTTATAGAAGTCTTCTGTGTGGAACGCCCAATAATAAAAGAGTATTCTGTGTAAAGGACTCTCGCTTCTGGGTACACAGTGGTTAAAGTAGTCTACAGAAATTCAAAACATCATAACTTAGACACTACTAATACGAGAAGCCAATAAACACTGGGCTTGTCAACTTAAGCATCCCGTTTCTTCATCAAAAAGCCAACCAATGCCTGTCGTTAAATATTCCTAAATCTTGAAAGTTAAGGTTTAAGCAGGCGAAACTTAATTGCTTGTTTTCTTTTTGTAACAAATTTCACATCTTTACTTTTGTGTGGATTATCCATCGTCCTTACTCAAAACAACTGTGTTCATCAGTTTAAAGAAAGTCTTTTTCTGAAGCGTCAGTGGCTTGGGTTCTAAGATCAGTATTCTTCTAAAGAGTATGGCCTCAAAAAGGGCTCATGGTCATCAGATCTAATTCTGTTAACAGCTTTCCGATTCAGTCCGTGTCTTAAGTAAAACTGTACACATCTGTAATGACAGACATATTTAGTTTTGTGCAATAATTGGAACAAGATTAGGAGGTTCGATAGGGCTCCTCTTTAAGCTACATGCGGCTAGGGGGTAATCGTTGTGGAATCAGTGTAGATCTTTAGATATTCTAAGTCTACTTCCAAGATTAGACCTGCTGATTATCAGTCGTAAGCTGTAAACAACATACCTAACACAGTATTGACATCAAGATTCCCTTTTAAGGCATTTAAAAGTTACGTATGGAAGCGGTTGACTCAAGTCCCATTCCATATAGATTGTTGGCGTCTAAGACATTAATAGTTGGATGTTTAGTAGGATTCATAATCATCTAAATATTTTTTGTTAGCTTTGCAGTAATGATTTTGAAGCCATGCAAATCCCCCCCCCCCCCCCTTAAGCCCATTTTCATCATCTGGCGTGTGGGCAGATCCAGATATTAAGTCAATCCAGGATTTTTGTAGACTTCAAGAATGCATTCCCAAGAAAGACCTGGGGCAGAGATGTAATGTGAAGAGTCTAAGCTGTAATGTTCATTGCATGTAATCTGTATTTTGAAAGACGTCTGCACAATAAACCACACGTCAGCCATCAAGTATTTATCATGAAAATCGCCCATTGTTTCACAGTGTACATTCTTACCAGGCTTCTGAGCGTAATCATAATCCAGCATCAGTTATGTCCCTTTAACTCTAAGCTTAGAAAAAGTAAAGCACCTTTAGGATGGAAGTGCTTCTTCTCAAAACTTTCCCACGGTCCATGTATTCATAGGTGGTAAACTCCTTACGCACCAAAGAGGGATTCAAAGTATTGTTTAGTGGATTGTACAGTCCTTTGTAGATATCCTGCTAGTATTTATCCAAACTCCCCATCAAATGTTGGGCAGAGTCAAAGAAGGATAAAGAGTCAAGGGAAAAAGTCATGTACTTTTCTGAAGATTGTGCAATGCAGTCACCCTTATATCAGAAGTCACTGCTGCAGATAAAATGAGATCGAAACCCTCTTAAGGTTATTGAAAGAAGATAGGCAGATTCCATGTCTAAGGTCTACCTAAAGTGAAGATTACAATTGTTTGTGTGCCGGCTCCTCTAAACTTTCCAGTAATGGATATCGTGGTCTCTTACAATGTCGCCTAATAATTCTCTGTACATAACCAGCAGTGTGTAGATGATCATAGCGCTCTTGGTCTTCAGTAGTCATATCAATTCTGACAGAATTAGTTGGATGGGATAACTGAAATGCGAAGTTGTTTTCATCTGCTCTATGAAATCTACTAGCTGCGTTGGGGCTATCTAAAATCTTCTGGACGTGTGTGTAACCCCCATCTGACCTAACAACAATAAACGCAAAAGAAACAAGATCTGATGGTGGTTTAATAAGGTTTTTTTTTGTTCTTGTTGTTGTGGCTGTAGACTGCGGTAAGAGCGATTCAAAGTCAGCATAAAACCACGTACGCGGACCTCATCTGCATTTATGTACATTCTTAAAACTAACTTTAGAGCCCGGTTTAGGTGATGAGGAGTTTTGGTTTCACAGGTCTACGAAACTTTTACAATGCAGTATCTATGACTGCAGCTGCTCTATATTTTTGGTATCTAACCAAATCAACCTTCTACAAAGCCCTTGCCTAAAAATGTCTTTTGTAGTAAAAGCTCATAATTCTGCTTATTGTTCTGATTAATACATAATGAACCATAGGGCCGTCTGCAAACAGTAATCAAGTCTACATGTTTGTTAAGGCGGTACGCCTAAAGTAGGGCGTTGGAGAAACCCTTAGAAGGCGCTAGATTGTCTACTACAGACCATGTGGTATACGTTTTAACAGTGATTGGTTTGTTTTGTTCTTCAAACTGAGATCTACTTTCTATACTTACTGGAAAGGATATTTGTACAAAGTATCAGCTCATGTTTGGTATGCTTCAATAAATGGAAACTCTGTTTGCATGGTATATTTGACAGATGTAAAAGCCTAAAACCCACCACAAAAAACACATGTTTGATCAAATTAATGTATGTTTAAGACTGCTCGATTTAAACTCAAACTTTTTTGGAGAGGAAGGTAAGAATTGCCAACTATAGGATAGAACGTGTAGTTTGTCTCATTGATTATAAGGACTGTCCCTTTCAGACCAGCCAGTAACCCCACCTTAACTATTCCTCCTCACTTGCATGATTAAACTGTGTAAAGCATGTAGTCAGCCCAGTTAGAGTTAAAGTGGTGACAGCCGATTTACTTCCTTTCTGCCTTGTTCAAACCCATATTGGCATGTTAGTAATCAATCATGCGTCTATATAATCAAACAGAACGGACCAACAACACTTTTACTGGTGTTCACGTCTGAAGAGACTCCTGGGAATTTAGATATAGCAAGTGCCACGATTTCATGTAACGTTTGATAGGTTAAAGATGTCCTGACTACTTCGCTAAACATAATGCTTTAATTGTTTGTCACTGCTAAATATTTCTTCCATCGAAATAGTTTTTTCCGTCCTGGATTTACTTGTGGTCGTCATATTAAAGCCAACATAATTACGTAAATCAAAAAAACTAAATGTAAAATAAAAGTAAGTAAAGGGCATTTATACAACAACACCCAAGCCTCGCAACACTTCAAGACACGTTTAACCTTACAATAACACACTGCAATATTTTAGCTTTTTCTGAAATCCACTACAGTCAATTGTTTATCACTTTGATAGCTTCGTTAAATAAATCACTAATATCTTTTATTAAATTGTCAACATCATTCTCAAAGCCAAATACACTAAAAACAATGTTTAGACAATTTCAATTGTTTTTGCGTCAAATATTTCATGTACAATTCTTTAAATCAGATTCACTAAGTTCGGCAGCCATTATTTAATCTACTATAATAAACAATAAATGTAAATTCAGTTTTTACACACAGTCTTTCTAATCGTAAAACCCTGATCTTCAACAAAGGCGAATAATAATCCTACAGGGAGGCGTAGACAAACATCCAGATTAAACATCTTCAGAAGCCATAAAATACAACTAAAATGCAAACAACATTTATAGTGCCGTTGGGCCGAAGAATTTTGTATTTTACTGATGAACTTCAATCACTCCTGGTTGTATATTTATGTGATTAAAAAGATCAGTAAATGAATTTCAAACCTGCCCCCTTAACACTTCTCTATGAACCTTCCATTTCAACTTGTAAATAAAATTAGTAAGCTTTAATTTTCTTCAGCCTCATTTTATAAACAAGAATAAAATTAATTAAAAAAAAATAAATAATCATTTTCTACTCTTGTAAATTCACACTGTTCTTCACAGTCTTTTCTACTCGTTACACCCGATCTCTTCTTTAAGAATAGCTACACCATCAGGGGTGGTAGAAACAGTCAGATTAGCATCATCAGGAGCCATATAATCATCTAAAATGGCAAACAACATTAATAGCTCTTTTGAGGCCAAGAATCTATGTAATTTACTGATGACCTGCTCCACATTTTCTCGCATATTTATACACTCATAAAGATCAATCATTAATTTCTTCAAACTCGTCCTTAAACTGGTTCAGTAGTAATCAAACAAATCTCAACAGTCTACGTAGGTTTCATTTTTTCTAAACCAAATAAAATTATAAATTAAAAAAAATAATTAATCAGTATTCTCTGTAAATTCAAAACTGATATTTTATAGTCTTTTCAATCGAAAAACCTGATCACATTAAAGTCGAATAGCTACTCCTTTCAGGGCTGTTAGAAACAGTTAGATTAACATCTATCAGGAGCTAAACATTCCACTAAATATGGCAAAAAAAACAAACCTTTACAACAGGTTGGATTCCATGAATCTGGAATTTTGCTGAAGACCTGTTTCAACGGCTTTCCCTCTCATGTCTATTCGATTAAAAAGATCAGTAATTAACTTCTACAACCTGCACTTTAACTTCTTCTATATTGCCCCCTCCCTCTCCCAATCCCAACTCGTAAAGTATAATAATAAGCACTGTAGCTACTTCGGCTTTCAATTTTATAAACCAGAATATAAACGACAATTAAAAAATTAATTAATTTCCTGTAAACCCTTAATTCTATTTACCCTGGGAGACATGTAAATATGTTTGTTCACGATCAACCATCTTATCTGCACGCAAGCCCCCGTTTTTAAATTAACGATTACGCCGATTGTTAAGGTTTTTGAGGAGTTTTAATTTTAAATTGTGAAACAGTGTTACTTTTGGCCAAAACTGACATGAGAATTACGTGAAGGTATGGAGAAAATGGGGGTTTTCGTGAAAATAAGAGGTGGTCTTGAACATAGATAAATAAAGTCTCTAACCGTTAATAAACACCCCAGCACAATGCCCGCCAAAAAAGACAATTGCTTTAAGTACACTACCAAGAATGCTTTGGCAGCGTATGACTATAAACAACTTGTTCAGGTGTTTTAAAGCTGGCGTTGAAACAACTGCTGCGGCTCTAGCACATTTTCAAATATGAACATGATATTATTTGCTTGTCACGAGTTTGTCACGAGCCTACGAGAATGACCCATCAGGGTGGCGGAATTACACATTTATTATTGTCGTTTTGCTGTTGTCGAGTATCCCACCCTTAATTTGGCTTGTGTTCGGTTGCACCTTGGTGTAGTTCAGCTCAACTTCGGTTAGGCTTTCTCTCCTCTCTCTCCTCTAATTCCACTGCCCGTGCTATTCATCCTGTAGGTTCACGGGTGGCTGGTACCTTTCTCCTCGAACATGCTGTCTATCTGCCTCTTTCGACCTGTCTTTTTAACCTGTCGCAACGTGCTTCATTCTTTTAGTTTGAATTACCACACATCTGTGACGCAAGCATGGCATGTTGGCCGCCATTGCTGAGTGGAGGTTACCCCTTCACTCAGTGGAAGATGTCTCTGGGAGCGTGCGCCTGCTCCGGTCTGGTTCTTCACGTAACATACTAGGGTACAGTCGGTAATCTTCAATTCCAACAGTCCGGTCGTGCCTGAAGGAGAGGGACACACTTCTCTTCTTTTTCCGCACCTGTGCCTCAGTCCTCCTCGAACTGGACAGAGGGCAGAGAGCGTCGTTTGACCCGCCTCTTCTGGGTCACCCACGGTAGCTGGTAAGCATCGTTTCGAGTGTTTGTTTTGTTTTGGTTTGGTGTTGTTAGCCGGCTTAGTCTTCCTTTGCGCAATTTTACTTTTGTTTTCGAAATTGTAAGAGAAATATTGTGGAGAACCTTTTTCTCTGGATAATTCAATCTTTAAACCTGGCCATTCTAAATTATTTACAAAATACTTTCTCCTGTTATGCATCTGGTGAAGCGGTAGTCGGTGGGGAAGGAGAGAACCTGGTGATTCCAGGTTTGAACTTGCTTGGTCTCTCTCGTCCCCCCCTGTCCATTTCGCCGCAACTCTTATCCTTCGGGTACCACCGACTGTTTGTGTCTTGTGCAATGGAGAAACGAGTTTTTAAGTCGCTGAGCGTGCGTAGCCATGATTTGTCGTTCGGCTGCTAGGTTGGAGAATTGTGATATTGAAATGGTGGCTATAAAATGTGAAAATATGCATTGAATTTATTATTTGCAAAGTGGGGAGGTATAAAGCGAGGGCGCTGTGTTGGTTATTTCCTAAAAAGGCAAATGTTAAACGTGAGTGAGAGAAGGGGGAAGATAATTTTTATTGTTTTTTTAACCCGTGTTTAATGCAGTCATTTTCCGCATCGGTGAAACCCAGGAAAATTCCCGATTCGTGGGTTTACTTGTTTTGCTCAGGTCGTGGATGGATTTTTGGTGCATTTAGTAGACTTCCCCCCGCCCATCATCGGGCGAAGATTTGACAGCATGGGTCAGATGTACTGACGGGGGTTCCATACCCCCTTTCCCCCCCCTTCCTTTTTCCCTTTCCTCCCTTTCTTTTCTCCTCCCCGCTAAGTTCCCCCCCCCCCCCCCCCGGGGGTTTTACCCGGATCTGGGTGGATGGCCATCTGTTTAGGCCACCTCGGCTGGGGCCACGGGGTGGGGGTGACGTGCTGGTTTAGGCCCGCTTGGGTGGGACCACGGACGGGGGTGCCACTGCTGGTTTAGGCCAACCCGGTGGGCCGCAGACTGGTGGTGCCACGCGCTGGGCGGGCCACGCCGGCGGGGGCCCCCGGACTGGGGAGGAGCCCGCCGTCTTTTATGGGCCCCCCCGACCCCCCTCCCGGCCCCCCAGTAACAGGCCCCTCCCCCCCCCCCCCCCCCCCCCCCCCGGGGCCTCTTCACTGCCTCTTGTGTGTCGAGGGTCGGCTTTTTAGCGACCCCTGGAAAACCCGGGTTTGGAGCAACTAGGGGGCCCGGGTTTAAAAAGGGGGGGACTCCGGGGGGGGGGGAAAGGGAAAACTTTTTGGGGGGGGGCAAAGGCGGGGGGTGGTTTGGAAAAAAACCCA
>JAFLJL010013405.1:0-10569 GCA_018398815.1 Conus ventricosus
CTTACATTCGCTGCCCCGCATGGTGCGAAAAGAGCAGTTTTAAACATAAAGAATTTCAAGAAGCAATGTTTCATTGGGTGTTCTCGCAAGGCTGCATGTGTTAGTAAAAACGCAGAGGAGGAGTTTTCTAACTATGAACTTACATCAATGATCTTAACTTTAGTGGAATATCCTTTCCTGTTAGCGGGGGACAAAATTGATCAGTTTGAAGAAAAAACAAACCAATAACTGTTAATATCTACACATGGGATGAGGAAACAAATCTACAGCCCATTAAGTGTCTAAGAACAGCCCAACGATTGGTGAACCAGACAAAACCCATGTGGACTTACTCCTATGTTTTTCACCAACAGGGCTACCACATTACACATTGATACGAAAAAATGAGTAGGACTAATGCAGCATACTTCAAGACAAAGACGCAAAACAAGAATTCTTTTAGAAAATGTTTTAAAAGAATTCCATCTGTTCAAGCACGATGTGAACATAAGAAACATTGTATCAGCCCAGTTGACTGTAATACAGAACTAATTACGCCCCCACCGGATTTTAAAGTTAGTTTTAAGAACTGGAAAACGGCTGCAAAATTCTCATACATTGTTTACGCAGACTTCGAGTCGCTTATTGTTCCTTATTGAGGGCCCAAACCCACAGAGACTTCCTAAAACAGCCTTAGTGAGTAATCATCAGATTTGTTCATTTGCCTTCATCGTTGGTTAGGTCAGACGGTGTCCATTCAGAACCAGAATTGTATAGAGGATTTAATGCGCGAAAACATTCTTAGAATGCATGCAGCAAGTGCGTAACGCTGTTCAATAAACTGAATCTTTCAGACATTATTATGACTCCTGAAGATCAAAGCAGTTTTGGGCTCAGCCACACATTGTTGGATTTGTGGTTTAGGCCTCTCATCAGACGAAGCCCAATCCCAACAGTAAGAGACCATGATCACATTAGCGGAAAGTTCAGAGGAGCAGCGCACAGTAAATGCAATTCTTCAACTAAAGTTTGAACCAAAACATGGAAGTTCCCATCTTTTCATAACTGCGAGGTTACAACTCTCCTCTTATAATGAAAGCAGTAAACCCACCCCCTCAGGTAACATGCATTGCAGTCATCAGAAAAAGTACATGTGTTTCACTTTAAATAACATGTCTTTTATGAACTCTATTGAACACTTGATGGGTTTTTTCATTAGAGGTCGCTGGTATGTTCCTTAAAGTACCTGCCCAAAACGAAGAAATTTAACCCACACCCTTTGAAAAGGGTGTTTATTTATGAATAATGAACAGTTGGGAAAGTTTGAAGAAGATACACTTCTCCTAAAGTTGCGTACTGTTCTAGTCTCAGAGGAAAGAAATCAGTGATCTGATTACCAACATGTCAGAGCGTGGCAGAAGTTAGAGTGTAAACAATGGGAGACTATCATGATTCATATTGATGGCTGATGTATGTTTGTTGGCGGACGTCTTTGAAAATTTCTGAAAGACCTGCATGAAACATTACCAGTTTGGGATCTGCGCATTACATTTCTGCGCAGGGAGAGTTGGGATGCTTTCCTTAAAATTACTGGTGTTCAGATTGATTTTTTGTTTGACCTACCATGATTCAGATGATTGTTGAAAAGGATTCGTGGGGGGATTTAGTATGGCGTCGCACCATTACTGTAAAGCAAACAAACAAATACTTGGCGACTATTGCTCCAAGTATAAGGTCTAACTATCTCCATGTATTTAGATGCAAACAATCTGTATGTTGGGCTATGGGCGCAATCACTTCCATTACGCAACTTTAAAATGTACACAGATAAATATCGAATATATTCAAAAAGCATTAAAGTGGTTGAGCAGTATTAACGCCGGGTCAACCACAGGGATTCATTCTAGAAGTTGACTTAGAATATCCCTCAGAACTCCATAGACCTGCCATAATGACTAGAGCCAGTTAGCAGCAGAAGTCTAAAGATGGCAAAAACAGAACGCCTAAACTTGTGCCTAATCTTCGTTGGCAAAAAAAAAATATTATGTCTTCGAAACGAATTATCAGGACTTGATAAGAAGATGTCATGATCAGCTTTTTGGTGTATAATGATGAAACCAAAAGAAAGTCAAATTGGATAAGCCCGTTTTTATTGGGTTTATCTGTTTTTAGATATTATCAAGCTTTTGATGTTAGAATTTCTTTACGACTACTTTAAGCCCTTTATCTGGGTCCAGAGTACTTTACACAGATAACAGACAGTTTTGTATAGATATCCCTACTGAAGACATCTGAAAGACATGGAATAGAAGTAGCTAAAGGGCATGCGGGGATGGTACGATACATCTGATTATCCTAGAAGATTTCGCCATTGCATTCAATTACGAACTAAGAAGTTTTACGGAAAGATGGAGGTGAATTTCTGGAAAAGGTGATCAAGGAGTTTGGTGGGTTAGATAAAACAAGCTTCAGTTATTGTGAAGCCAGGAGAAAACTATCAAAAAAGCAAGGGGAATATCTGGCATGTTGTGCAGTGGAGTCATATCGCATGGACAACTACAAAGAAGCATTTGTTCAAATAAACATACTTTCTATCATGACAACGTAAAACTACGATCTGTAATCTACATGGATCAAACACCACTGTTGTAACAAAGAAGTCATTAGAATAGAACAAACACAAGAAAAAACGTGTGTTTGTTAAATCTAGAGTTTTCCATCTGCAAATCGGGCATTGGAGAACAGTCATAGATATATATATACTTCTTCATATTTTTTCCTCAATCATATCATAGTTAGTCCTCAACTGTATCTAGAAGCCTAATTCATATCAATATCCAATTCAGACAAAATGTTTTTCTCTTGTTTGCTTGATGTGCTTGAATTGTTTTGTTATCATTTCAAGATTATTCGTTATCCTGAAAATCCCATAAAATTGGGATTATGGGTTGATAGGTGATCGGGATGCTTTGCCATGGTGCCGATGAATCCCGCAACCGTTGCCTTAATAGCAAAAATTCATATTATAGGATTTCCCGCATCAATTCCAAGTGTCTTTTCATTTATCATTCTTGATCATTCTGCGCTTCCTTCTGGGCTTCCATTTTAACTCAAATATATTTCGTATAATCAGTTAAAGGGAACTGTGTCTGGCGGAGAATTATCTGCAGTTCTTGCCTTCACAAAGAGATCTTTGGTGGAGCTGGTTGTTTTGTTGTGTCAGTTGCTCGTAAATAATACACGGCGGATTCCTCTTTTACAATTCTTTTTATTTCATATGGATCAAACACTCCACAGATGGAGCGGTGGCCCCGATGCGAGTGTCCTTCTGCTTCCCCGGGTAAATAAAGGATCTTACTTTCAAGCCAATAGTATTAGTGTGCTGGGTTGTGAGTACTGGGTCTTCTAGCAAATATTAATTGTTTGTTTTTTGATTGCTTGTGTGTACTGGTTTTAGGCCTTTAAATTCGGTCATTATTCATTGCCGCGCAAAACTGAGGGCAGGCCTTTCCTACCCCCATTCTGTGGTGCGAGCTTGTCTATAAGCTCTTTGTGATACTGGTTAGGAGAAACGTCTTTCAGCTAACTGTTTGTTAGAAGTTTTCATTCATAGCCTGTGATCTGTGAACTCCGGAATGCTCTTTTAATGTAACTCTATGTTTAACAATATTGATTCACTTGGCCTTTAATTCTTTTCCTCATCGACTTGAATCATGCCGAGGATAAGTTAACCCGGGCCTCGTTGATATATTAGAAAAAAAACTTGTATAGCGACAGCAAAAGCAGAAGAAGCACTCCATTTGTTGTTAATGGTTCCGCATCTTTGTATCTTTGAAGCTTATGTCAATGACAGTAAAGTGCGTACTTAATCTTTTTCGTTTAATCGTATCATGGGGTAAATATAGTAAGGTCCATGTGATGTGGTGTCCTTCGGTTATTGTATTCCAAGTGATGGTCTCTGTATTCGTTTAGGCGCTGGTAAATAAATTGCCAAATCGCGTGTTTAGATAACCCAATTCCTTTGGCCGTTTGTCACTGACTCAGCTGGCTTGCTTAGACTTTTGATTGCTGTTTTATTCCCTTCCACTGTCCTTTTGGTGAATAATAGAGTGTTGTTCATTTTTTATTCAGCTCAAAATTATGCGCAACAAAAATACACAACAGTCATTCATAAAAGACAATAAACACGATTTCTAGCATCTTTTGTTTTTTGATGGATGATAAAATCGCTGAATTTTGCTGGGGGCAAGAGTCTCAATTGGTTGCCTGTTACAAGATATTATTCTTTTATCGCTTGATCAACATCTTTAAATGTGTAAGCTGCATGCCCCTGGTTTTTCAGTTTGTCGTTAATAAAATCTACTGCACAATTCTCTGCTTTCATAGTGAAAATCTTGCGCTGCGGCTAGTTGCTCCATAGCTTTGTTCTATGTCTTTTTCTCTCACCGTCTATCCGCATGATGTGTTACCTAAAAAGCGTAATTACTTCCGCTAAAGCAAGCGCATTAACCACACGCCACCAATCATCATTACGAGTGAAGCCATTATGACAAATGTATTTTATATTGTACAATATTTATACTGTTTGGATTGATTCCTGCTTAACTAAAAAATGACTTTCTTAGCACTTAAAGCTTGTAATAATAGCAATCAGCTTTGCGTGTCTTCAAAGTCTCGTTTGCCAAGATCTGCCTGTTTTATTTTTAACAGGCTTTTACAAGCATTGTGTGTAGCCTACATTAGCCCCCCAATAACAGCCAGAAGGGTAGATATACATGAGTCGCAAGACGTAACAGTTTTTCGGGCTGCATTTTTTAGAAAAAATAAGAATTTTGAATTAATAAAAAAAATATGAACAGGATGATCTACTACAGCTACAGGGTGGCCTAAACCTTCTGAACTTTTGAGCTGACTAAGTTTGATGACCAAGCTATTATGTCAAAAAGGAAGGCTGTATTCTTTGGCAGCATGTGCCGAAAAAACCATAAACAGTACCTCGGAAAATGAATTCAGCATAGAACAGATCTTCAACAAATGTCACCACAAGAATTTTGAAGTATACCACAACAGGTATGATGAAGCGCAACTAGGATTCAAGAATGGTAAGAAAAACGCGATCGGAAGACAAACGGTTCTAGTTTGTACACTTAAATAGTTAGATGATTTGCGCCCAGCCCATTGATTCTGACATAGATTTTATGTATGATTTTAACACGGATCCGTTTAGTTTTAACAAGTCATTAGAGTCTCTAGGGTTGTGTGATCTGTATTACAGTTTGGAACATTATTGTCGCCAGGGATGCCAGGGGGTTAATTACTTGATTAATCATATTAGATTTTGTTACCTTCAAAATGACGAGCCAGAATCAGCAGGAATCTAGAAACATAGAGAATCAGGGGGAGAAAGTGAATCCAGGTAAAAACGCCTCCTCATCCTGGCGTGTTGCAGCAGGAAAAATGATTTGCGGAAAGTGGAAACAAACGAGGCACTAAATTACAGTTACAAAATATAACTCTTAATGATAAACATAACGCGCCAACCACAACAGTTGTTTCGTTGCCCAGCTATAAAAGCCTGAACAAGACAGTTGATTCAGACCTATAACACCACAAGTCTTCGTGGAATATTGAACTTAAACGAACGTTCGTTATTTTTGGCGCTTGCTTGCTCGGGGAGTGGTTTGATTAATAGGAATATATAACAACGCTGGCGAAAACAAAGCAGTCAAAAAAATCTGAACTCACTTGCAATCCAGAAGGTGCCAAACAAAAAAGCATGCCCAGAACCGCCAACAAACCAAAAGATCAATTTTGATCCGATTTCAAATGCAATAATACTTTAAGAATCTAATTTTAAAAAATTGTTTCTTTGATAAAATAGATCATGACGGATTCTGATTTGTTAAAATGATGGATTCAATAAAATAAAGACATGGGAGACGTAGAAAATACATTGCATAACCAAAATTGTAAACAATGCAGTTGCTTACGAGTAAGGAACGTGCGCTTAAGATCTATGCTGACCGATCTCGCGACCGAGGACGCTGAGCAAGACATCCTCTCAGCACGATGACGTGTTTTTTGCGGCGTGTGTGTACTATATTAGACATCTACTATATAGATAAAAAACTAGATAGATTGTAATGTTTTATTTTGATATTTATAAGATAAACTGAATAAAGTAATCTGGGGTGTACTTAGAGGATGACCTTAATTACAATCTACTATCGAGTTGGACTTGTAGAAAGAACTTGTAAGGTGACTTGGGGAATGATTGAGTAAGAAACTTAGAAGTGGACTTGAGGATAACTTGAGGAGACGAACTTGAGTAAGATCTTGAAGTGACTTGAGTATAGAACTTGAGGTTGACTTGAGGAAGACTTGAGTAAGAACTTAAGTAAGAACTTAGAGGTGACTTGGGGTGACTGAGTTAAGATACTTAGAAGTGACTTGAGTGTGGTGCATGCGTGGGGTGGGGGATGGGGCATGAGTGCATGGGGTGGGGGTGGGGACGTGGTGTGTGTGTGTGCGCACCCTTTGATTATTTATAAGAATGAATGTTCAGAATATGATTAGTTATTATTCTCGTACAACAACAACAATGACGCAGCGACAACTGATCAACAATAACAGCATATATACAACACGATCGCACACACACGCACGAACCAAAACACATCGCGTACACCCCCCCCACCCCACCCCCCCCCCCCCCAAATCTTATCCCCCTGTCACAAGGAGTGTGCTTGCATGGAAATGTTGAAAGGGTTTATGGTTATTTCGTGCTTGAGACCACCGTAAATCACAGACGGCTGCGCCAGTCTCTCTGTCAACTGAAGATGATATTCAAAGCGGCCACCAAGTGCATTTATCAAAAGCTTGATTTAATAAACAAGACAGTTGAAGAAATTACACTCTGTGGCCGGCCTGAATAGGCAGCCTTTGAAGCGGACGTGTTGAATAGAAGCATTGAACAAGTGGAGTCAAGATGAAGTTAAAGCAAGCCCCCCGGTTATGCATAACCTGTTATTTTTTGAATCATGATCATTTTCCTTGCTGGGTGGTTTGTTGACAGGTGCTCTATTAGTGAAATGTTGCTGCTCCCAAGTCGGGCTGGAACATGTGAGATTCTTTTTGCCAGTAGTTGCTATTCTGGAACCTGCCAGCATGACTTTAATTGGTTTTCAGTCTACTGAGGGGAAGAAGTTTTTTAAGGAAGCCAACACAAAAAAAATGTTTAAATCCAAAAAGTACACTTGACAAGTGCATGCAGTTTTCTCGCGTGGTCATCCAGGAGTATCCAGTTTTTTCCTTCAACCAGTCTCCCTCATTGTGATGCTGTATTTCCCCCTGTTTTTGCGAGTCTCATGCCAATCCTTTACACAATATTCAAAAATATTCCCAAATGTGAATGTAGAGATCATGATAGTTTGTGCAATTCTTTGCTCCCGTTCGAATGTTACCTGACCCCCTTGTTCAGGCTGTTGATGATTTCTCGTCACTTTCAGTGTTGTTGAATAGGCTAATTGTAAATTCCTCTCTTGTTATTTTTTTCAGATGTCAGCTTTGCGCTTAGCAAGAAGGTATTCATGTGTTCTCGCTAGAGTTGAAATCTTGCCTGCTCTTTTTGATTGTACCTTCCCTTTCTTTGATAAGCTTCAAGGGTTCTTTGGGGTTTTTTTTCTGCAGTTTCTGCGGTCCATGCAGTTGAGTTGGTAACAACATCTTTCATTTTTCCCAAAGCTAAACTCAAAATATTCATGCAACCAGCAGCTTTTCTTCCTCAGTCCAATTGTATGCAGAGCATGGAGTGGCAATGTAGTAGATGCAGTAGATGACTGAGGTATTGGTTGTTGAGTAGGTTCAATACTCATGATGGGAAAATAAGTGGACGTTTCTTGATATAGAATAATCCAAACAGAGCTTGATGTGCAGCGTTTGAAACTTAATTTCCTGTGCTAATTCTTGTGAAGAAGGACTACACTAGTAAACCCTCTCTTCTTTCTGAAAAATTGCTACTCTTGAGACATAGAATCAATCAGGCAAAGTTTAAAGTAATTCAACGCTTGAGACCTGACTGGAAATCACACACAGTCAACGGTCTACACATCACACCAACCAATGTGAAAATGACAAGACAGCGTAGGCTTCAGTAGCTAACATCTCACACAGTGCTGGGCAGAAATGTCGTCATGTCCGGTCACGCAGTATTGCACCTTGCCATGTCAGAAGACCACAACGCAAATTAAATAATCAGGTGTCAGCCTTAATGACGGGTCTCTGCAGCTATTCTGATCGTGTGGATTCTTAGGCGGGTCGACAATGTGCGATTAAAGACATGGCGTAGATCAGCCGGCTCTACCTACCCACCATTACCTAGTGTCTGTTTGTCTGTTACTTCGTTTTATAAGATTTATCATGCTAGGATAAGTGATTGCGGATTTTAAAGACTGTAGCAGAACAGGAAAAAACACAGGATATCACGCCCCAAAATGAAATCTCGAAAAGTTGGATGTAAATTAGTATTGAAAACGGATAAATCCTACACTGATATGTTTTGTTCGCGTAAATATCTCGTTATTTTGTTTGGTTATTGAAAGGAGAATGTGTGATGGATTATTATTTTTAATTCGTTGTTTAAGTGTTATCTTGTCAGAGAACGGGGAAAAGCCTCATTCCTGAGGGTCAACCACCCGAAAATGGTTTGAGGGGTGGTTGAGCTAGATAGAATGAGCTTTCCCGTTCTTCAGGAGTCGTGGCACACCACCACACTCACGATGACCTTGAAAAGTAGGTCGCTGGCGCACGACGGCAGACAGAAGAGTGTGGCACCCACGCCCCGCTGTCACGCATGACCTTAAACGTCGGATGCGCTGGCTGGGGGGACCTTCGGTCACGGGCCTAGTAAGTAACAGGTAGGGTAGATGTCGGACTCACCGATAACCGACCACTCCACAGCAGCAGCTGGAGATCGGGCGTTCCACAAACCGGCCCCGGCTCCCTCACCTGGGGTAGTAGCCTCAGTTCCCCTTGTCAGGGAACACTATCAACCTCGGGGAACTGATTAAAACTAACTTGATTATTCATGACCACCAGTCATTAGATCACAATATCCTTCATGTCCATCGTAGCTACATATATCGTGTCATAGAAAACTGAGCACATAAATATCGCGACTTCAATATTTCATAGTAGCCACCTCATATTTTACTATAACTTGAAGCCGCATCAGCTATCTTGTTAAACAATTCATAAATTTTGTTTCAAAATGATTACATTACAAGAAGAGTTCCCTTTTACCGGACAGCTATTTCCATACTCACTACAGATTCCTTTTCCGGAAGCATAACATGCACAGGAAAGGATTTCCATATAAACCTGTTTACAACCTAGTCTTTCAACTCTAGAATCTAAGGGTTCCATTCTGGTTACTTTCATCTTGAAACCATGAAGTCAATTCAAGTTGTAACTAGAGATGATTACACAATAGGTGTTTTTTTTTTCCAAAAGAACTTAGATGTACTTTGTTTATGCACACCGAATGGCAAATGAAACAAACTGTGGCGTTAGTGAAACACGAGAAAAAAGCAGAAGAGCACACAAAACAAAGTGTGAAGTAATGACGATTTATTGCACGACACAAAACAGACAAGAAATTTTCGGCAAAATGCCTTCCTCATCGACAAACAAAAAAAGTACAGACATAAACATGCACAATGCTCCCCTTGTGAAGTGCATGTTTATGTCTGTACTTTTTTTGTTTGTCGCTGAGGAAGGCATTTTGCCGAAAATTTCTTGTCCTGTTTTGTGTCGTGCAATAAATCGTCGTTACTTCACAGATTATTCACACCATGTTCATTTGCTTTCTTGTAAACAAGAATGTTCAATTCATTTCATGTAATCACTGTCTTTCGTCCATTCACAAAATGTTCATTTCTTTCTGTAACACCTGAATGTTCACTTCATTTCGATTCATCAACTTCAATATATGTAAAAGAAAGATTTCCGCCACACCCTTGTTTAACAACACATATATTGATTTCCCATGTAAACACATCACACATCAAATGAAAAACAAAAGTCTATGTCGCTCACTCTGGGAGCTTATTATCCATAGCATCAAAACTCTCCATCTTCTTGCAAACCATATTAGAATAGACACTTTTTCTTTCATTATGAAGTTCATAACCAGTTAAGTCACAAAATAAACATTTTTTTTCTTTCCTTCTGAAAACCACATCATATAATATTCATTTCATCTATTCACATTTTCCGAAACACAATTCCGTTTTGTTACCCCTATCAAGTCATAGGATAACAGAACAAGAAAAATTACATTCTTTTTCCCCTTAAAAAAAATCTTCAGAAGAGCGCTTGAGGAAGTTTCAGTCGCTAATAAACAAACATTCATAAATACCTGGCTACGCAGACTCAAACACTGGGTCCCCTTCGGCCTTCTGTAATTGGGAGTTGCAGGAATATCTGTAAAAGACTGCCTAACTGATCCAGCTACCCGTTTTTAGCAACACACCGTGAGTACGTCTGAACTGCGCAACGGCTTCGACACTATCTTCCGGTACATACCGTGAA